>JAJONQ010001974.1:0-52624 GCA_036250385.1 Solanum microdontum | reverse complement strand
ATTAAAATATTTTTCTATTAAAGTTAGATTTTTGGATCTTATTCAAGTTAATGTCTATTTGATGTTAATGCGGGTGAATAATTTAAATTACTATTAATTATTTTGGTCTGTAATTTATATTATTTCTAATTATAGTCACTTATTTTTTATTGTCTATTTAGACTTGATTAATTTATGAAAGAACATTAATATATTTTCCTATTATAGTTTAAGCTTTAGATTTATTTTCTAACTTCAACTTAATAAATTTCATGAGTATATGAAAATATTTACATATTTAACTTAATATTTTATATTTTAATAATGTATATAATACAAAATATATTAAAGGCATAAAATTTAATGAACATCCTAATTTTATATATGATAATAGATTATTTGACTAAAAATCAATTTTTGCGGTGTATAAATAGGTGTGATATCGTTTTTTCATAAGTATCATTTGCTGAAAAACATTTAATCAACTATCTTATCATCAATCTCCTTACGAATTTAGCCATGGAGGGAAAGAAGACTAAAGGGCGTCAAAAGATACCAATAAAAAAAATAGAAAATAAGGATGCCCTTCTTACCACATTTTCAAAGCGTCGGGAGGGTTTGTACAAGAAAGCTAGTGAACTCGTTATAGAATGCGATGTTGATATTGGAATAATGATGATTTCCCCTGCTGGTAAGCCACATTCATTTTTTCACCCTACTGTTGATGCAATTGTTTCTCATTTTCAGAATCCTGTTATGCAGTTAAGCCAAGGTATTCGTCTAGACACGATTACTGCTTGAAATAAAGTGAATGAACTCAAAAACAGGCTTGAAGAACTTGATGTTGTAGAAGATGCTACAATTGCTCGAACGAACTCAAAAACAGGCTTGAAGAACTTGATGTTGTAGAAGATGCTACAATTGCTCGAACAACTTTCTATGACCAAGTGGTAGAAATAAGACAAAAAGGTTGGTGGGAGTCAATTGAGCAGCTCAATGCAGATGAAGTGACCATATTTGAAGCTTGGTTGAGTGACTTATTCCAAAATGCGCCATCATTCGAACCAATTAGAAAATGGAGCTTCATCGTCATTGGGAGGTGAATCTTTTGGAGTGTGAAGTTTGAAAATTTGAAATTATAGTTGAATCATGCTAGGTTATCACTTATAGATATATTGGTGAAGTATCTAGTAAGTTCAATTTATATTATTAAGGTATTGTTTTTTTTAAATTTATTTCAATGATGCTACAATCATGTATTGCTATGATTTTCATTAATAATATCTGATATGGTTGGTTTGAATATTGCTTGATGAGAAGAAGTTGCTTCATGTGTTAGTTTAAAATATAATATACTGGATACAGTAACACTTATATGCATTACATCAATAAATTGTTATTAACTTTCTCCTCTCAATTGATTTAGGGTTAGAAACCAAATATGCGACATATGATTATAGTATACAATGATGCACAAAGATGAATTCCCCAAAGTAGATTGAGATATATGTCAATTTTTCTAGGGAAAAGGCTCATAAATACCCCTAACCTATAGGAAAAAAGACTCATAAATACCCCTCTTCCATCTTTGGGTCTAAAAATACCCTTAAGGTTAATGTTTGGGTTCAAACATACCCCTCAACTTAACAGAAAAATATTTAGAAAATTTTAGAAAATTCTAACTTTTTAAAAAGCCATGTGACATCTTCTAATTGGTGCCCCATTTTAATTTACAATAATTCAAACCCATCCAAATTTTAAAATCTGAATCCATTATTGATCCATTTTTCCCACAAAAGTACATTCTTTTTCTCCTCTAAAATCCATATCTATGGTTCTTACTCGTCTGTAAAAAAAAATTCAATTTTTTTTTTGCAAACTCATGATCAAAAATAAAAATTCTAATTCTCGAAATGGAATACTAATTAATGACAAATTTTTAATTAGTCTCTCATATTGTTGAACGTATTAAGAAGTATTGTGACATAGGTGGAGGCCCTACAACTTTCAGGTTCGTACCCTATATATAATTTATTTATTTATTTACACTCTTTTTATAATTCGAACATTTATCTATCCACTAATTATTGAAGGCGGGATGCAACTGATGCGAAAATAAAAAAGCTTTATGCAAAATATAAGCCATGCTTTAGCTATAGCAAAAGCTTTGTAGTGGGGTAATTCCCGCTATAGCGGCCCCACATTAAAGGAAGCAACCCTTTACAGTGGGAGGCTGCGGACAGTAGCCCCAACTGACCCAAAAGGTGGATTTTTCTGTCGAAATTATTTCTATGTACTAAATGAGCTTTGATCCCTCTATTAGACTATTCTTATATTTTTTCAGTTTCTACGAATACGATGGTTGTCAACACTAAAGAAAGTCTACCATTTGTGAGGTTTCCTGATGGCGTTAGTCGAGAGAGGTACCAAGACCATGGGGGAATGAATTTCCTTTATTAGAAAAGCTTCAATATGCATAAGGTGGTGGAGAATGTTGGTGCTTTCCATGCCCGATTGGAAGGGTTCGGTTGGTGCCCTTTGGTGGAGGTAGTTCCATGCCCTCATTCACACTATACATTGGGAGGGCCCAACCCTACCATCTGCATCTGGGAGTGGACATGCCAATGGATGCGCAAATAATCAATGAGGTGTTGGAGGTGCCAAAGGTCTAGAATGCTGAGTATAAGGCCCGATTGAGGGGGATATACATGTGGTGGCTACAAGATACATTAATAGAGGAGGATTTATAGGAACAAGTCTATTGGCTCACCATTAAGGGCATCAATAGCCTCTACTTCACTACCGACGCCAGAACCTGGCTGCCATTAGTGGCTCAAAGGATTTGTCCGTCGGGCAATATTACCGACATGACTTATCCCAGGCACTAGTGGTGGCCTGCACTATCTAAAGGATTCAGCCATATGGGGGGCACAAATAGTGTCCAAGTGGAATGATTTTTATCGAGGCAACAAGAAGGCCCCTTTTTACTAGGACTAGTGACCGCATTATACAAGCAGGAAAGGGTGCCACTAATGGATACTGATGAGGAGATGCACATGAATCCCCTTTTTCCACCCTTTCAAACGAAACCAGACGCTGACAAGGGTAAGAAAAGTCAAAATATGGGCAAGGAGGGAAACAACCAGGCTTCAATAGGTTAGGGAAACAAAGAGGATTATGGTGATGATTCTCCCACCGCCCAGACCCAATACCAGCTCTCTAGAAGCCATGTGGACAAGGACTTGGCCGCCATCTGGAGATATGTGGAAGTTTCCCAGCCGGAGCATCATCCTCAATCCCTACTACACATAAGAATAAAATTCTCCGCCGATAACTGGCTTGGGAGAGGAAGAAGAGCATAGTTTGGGAGTGTTTGCTAGCTAGAATATGGATGACCATCAAAGTCATATTCACATGTGCCATGAGAAAGAGCTCCCGACACTTACAAAATAGAATTTCATGGAATTCCCTTTACAGACAGAGGCATGGACTAGTGAGCAAGCCTCGGAGGATCTTGAGGATGTTGATTAGGATCCACCCCTTTGGATACGTTAAAACTTGTTTTGGGCTTGCCATGTTTGGGCATAGAGACATCTTTTCTTTTTCCTGCTTTCTTGTTTTAGAGCACATGGATACTGGTTCTAACCTCTTAATCATGGATATATGCATGATATGGTTGTTTTGTTACATTTATACTATTTCTGTATTGGTATGGACTTAAAAATAAGTGACTTTAAATGTCTCAGGAATGAAAGACAAAATAGGGGAAAGTGGAGCAGGGATTTTTTCCTTCTATAGCGGTTGTCGCTATGGTGGGAAAATTCCTGCCACAACAGAAGCGTTGTAGCAGATGAGTCCTGCCATGAAGGCTCCAAAGAGTTCATCCTAGAAATTTAAAAAAAAATTCCTGCAAGGGTGCCCCATACCCCAATATCGATTAACAATTCCAACTTTTGAAAACATAACATTGCCTTGAAAATATCCCCAGGATCATCCCCAATAATGCATATTAATAACTTAGCACCATATCATTATAAAACTAGTATTAAATTACACCAGAACTTGTTCATCACATTCCTACTATCATACCAGAATAATCTTTTCTCACATAGTTTTGAACCTATCCTGACTATCTTGAAATCAGAGTTTTCCTACGGTCACAATTTATCCTCCCCCCTTACCATTTTTTTTATCAATGGTAAGTCCATGCACAATTTTTAACACAAAAACGTTTAGTTAATCACATAGAAATTTATCACTAAACCATTAGACATAATCAAGTTATGACTTTCAACCGTCAACAATTTCATAGAAATTCAGGCAATTACACTTCACACAATTTCAGTCAGTCAGGCAATACCCTACACACAATAACAATCATCAAGATTTACCACTAAATTAAACCAGGTTCATTCCATTATATTCACATAATGGATGAGCACTGACTGACCATCCATGCATTCACATCTCCTTTAAGGTCGAATACCAATTGAAACCTTCTGGTTCCAATCCTTCTTTGCATGTGTCCCTTCATCCACGACGATGAAATCTAGTTTACTTTATTGAGGCACCAATTGGAATCTAGATGTACCAATTGGGTTCAAACCATACCACAAGCGATAGACCGCATGAATGGAGTGAAGAAGTGAGACAGATTCCTAGAATGTTTCATAACTTTCCAAAGGTTATATGTAGACATCAACGTACTAATCTACATGACTCTATTCAACATTTTCTCTTGTACTAGAAGACTAGTAATCAGGTCTTTGATACCAAATTGTGACGACCTAACCCACGGGTCTTACAAACACCTACTTTAACACCTTGATAGAAGAATTTGTAACATCTCGCAAATTGAAAGAACTAGAAAGAGCTAGAATTAGAAAGAGTAATTTTTGGAAATAATAAAAATCTGGAAAATTGGTTAAGTTTGAGTTTTTTGTCAAATTCAAACTACCATAACTCCTAGCTTGGGATGAGTTAGGTGTATTTCCAGATATCATAGGAAAGATCTTGGAATAATCTTTCCAACGCAGCTGAGTTTGCATGATTCCAAGTTTGTATGAGTGAGTTATACCCATTGGAAGTTGGGTTGTTCAAATAAGGAAAGTCCAATTCGGATTTAAGAAGGGCATTATGGTCTTTTCACCACCCAATTAATTAATTTCGTTTTTGGTAATTAAGTTGGGGTCTAAACTGATTGGATTCAGTTTACGCTTTTGAGAAAAAAGTTAGGGTTTTGAGAGAAGAGAAAAGAGGAGAAGGTGCAAGGAATCATCAAGTTCTTGAAGCTAGGCTTGTGGACTTTGCCAAAGGTTAACCCCTACAAGGTATGTGAGACTTTCATAACGTTGGGTTCATTCACCCACGTTCCAAAGATGTTTATTTTAGCGTGAATTCGTCCTAAAAGAGTTTAAAAGTTGGTGTTCTTGATATATATTCTTGAATTTGATATTGTTCTTGAGTTGGGCTGAAATTGAGAAGTTTATGAGATTATTACGTCAAATTATTGAGTTGGTTGAAGTAAGGTTCCTAGGTACAATTGTTGGGTATCTGTATCTAAAAGGAATTTGGAAAAAAGAACCAAGTTTGGGCAAATTGGGGCTGGGAAACGAAGAACAAAATTTATCGGGCAAATCTAGGCACTGGCTCCGCGTCGCGGACCTACTCCCCAGATTTGGGAAAAGTCTTTTCGCGTGAGGACTGTTGTGCGTCAAATAGTATTTTTGCAACCAAAATTTAAACACATCTCCGAGTCACAGACCTACCCTCAGACAATGATTTTTTTTAATCTTTTCTCATGTTTAGCTATCTAAGAACACTCCTACACATCATGAGATCTTTCCTATCATAAATCATGATCCTTGAATCCATAATTCAATTAAAGAAAAGTTAAGAGTCAAGAAGCAAGTCAAGAGAAGTTCGTTAAAATTTTTCAAAAGTCTTTCACAAATGTTTTAACCTTGTTTTAAGACTTAAAGTTCAAGTTGAGTAAAGGAGTAAAAATTAAAGATTGAAGTTCATTTATTCAAAGAAGTATATGGGGACTATGTATTCCCAAAGTGTTTAAAATGTTTTCACATTTGAGAAAAAAAGGGAACACGGATTCCAAGTGAGCTTTTAAGATAAGTTTTGAATAATTATCTCAAACCAAAGAAAGAAGTTCTTTTAAAAACATATGAGCTAAGTATATTTTGGGAGTAGTATTGAGCACCGATATGGGGATGTGAGTTCATATTAACTCAAGCCTCTATAAACCATGTAGCCATCATGGGTAGTAAAGGATCATACTTTTTAGATGACTTCTTAAGATGCTTTTAGCATAGACTAATGGATCCACTTAGTTAAGGCGTCCTATATGATGGCAAAGTATAGGACAATTGTGGCAGCGTGGCAAGCGATGTGTCACCACTTAGGCTCATAGTGGTGGTTGTCGGTTAGAGAAACTCCCACATAAACTATATTACTTTATTATATGAATAAAGTTGAGTTTGTTATTGCATTTTCATTAATGAACTAAGTTGCTTTTACTATTTATTAAAGCTTTTTATATGTTGCATGTGATTCATTGCTTTATTTTGAGTTAAGTTATTCGAAGAGCCAAAGTAAGTGTTTATTTCAGAATCTTTTCAAGCCTATGTTATGTTTAGCATTCCAACTCACATACTCGTACATTCAATGTACTAATGTCAGTTGGCCTACATCGTATTATGATACAGACGCAGGTAACCAGGATCAGCACCCAACGCCTCGTTGATCAGGTTCAACATTCAGAGTCAGTTGGTGAGCCTCCTTGCTTCTAGAGGGCTCATTTTTACATTGCTTTCTAGTTTTCAGTTGTTAGGATGATCTGGGGTCCTGTACTGACTTCCGTCTTTGTTTTAGAGGCTTCATACACAGTTTGTAGTTCAGTTGTCTTTACATTATCATTTCATATGTTAAGACTTGAGTTGCCATTTTGGCCAAGTTGAATGTTTGACTTTTTTAAGCATTCTTAGTATTTTATTATTCAAGTGAGTATAGTGCTACTAATCATTATAAATATGCATAGAGCCTTCTGCTGAGTAAGTAAGCCAAGCTAAGGGTTCTCTTGGGGCCAGCAATGTTTCTCGAGTGCCAGCCACGTCCGGGGTGTAGGCTAAGAACGTGACAAACTTTGTATCAGAGCACAGAGTTCAAGAGTCCTAGAGAGTCTATGAAGTCGTGTATGTAGAGTCCTGGTTATCGGTGTGAAGTACACCACTTCTGTAATTAGGAGGCTGCAACACTTAGGAAATATTCTCACTTTTGCCATACTCATTTCGTGCATTAGAGTTTAATCTCTAAAGAGTTTCCTTCTAATTCGTGCTTGCGTGTGTTTTCAGATAATCATGCCTCCACGAAGAGCTGTCAGAGGTTGTCCTACTAGATGCAATGTTAAGGAGCAAGGGGTACCCAATGCACCTGAGGTGCAACCCCAAGGAGAGGTTACCAATGTTGAGTTCTGTTATGCTATCTGGATGTTGAGCCAAGTTGTGACTAATCAGGTTAGGCAATAGAAAGGAGCTAGACAGGAAGTGACTGATACTTCGAGGATCCAAGAGTTCTTGAGGATGAATCCTCCAAGCTTCACTGGTTCGAGCACTACTGAGGATCCAGAGAACTTTATGGAAGAGCTGAATAAGGTATTAGATGTTATGCATGTTGCCGATATTGAGCGAGTTGAACTGGCTGCATATCAACTGAAGAATCTTTCTAGGACTTAGTTTGACCAGTGGAAAGGGAGGGGTAGAGTTGATGATGCACCACTTGCGAGTTGGGCATGTTTAGAAGAGGCTTTCTTGGGGCGTTTCTTTCACTGAGAACTGAAAGAGGCTAAGGTACGAGAATTCCTCACACTTAAGCAGGATTCTTTGAGTGTTCATGAGTATGGGTTAAAATTCACCCAACTATCCTATTATGCTCCGGAGATAGTTGCGGATATGAGGAGTACGATGAGTCTGTTTGTTGCTGGGTTGTCCCGTCTATCAAGCAAAGAGGGCAGGGCAACTATGTTAATTGGGGACATGGACATATCAAGGTTGATGGTCTATGTGCAGCAGGTTGAGGAAGAGAAACTAAGGTATAGGGAGGAATTCAGAAATAAGAAAGCTAAGACAGGGAATGAGTCCAGGCAGCAGAAAGGTAATGTGAATAGTTCGTCCTTACAGCAGAAACAAAAGGGACCTGCTCCATCATCTGCTACTGCACCTGCACCCAGAAACAAAGGTGAGTATAATGGTCAGAATTCGCAGAACTTCACAGTCTCAGGGTAGTATGGCACAAGGAGGTAACTAGGCTCCTGCATGTGCTAGGTGTGGTAGAACACACCCAGGTAAGTGTTGTGATGGCCAGACAGGTTGCTTCAAGGGTGGACAAGAGGGTCACTTCATGAAAAAGTGCCCAAAGAATAGGCAAGGTAATGGAAATCAGGGCAATAGAGCCCAATGTTCATTAGTTGCTCCACTAGATAGAGTTGCATATAGATGAGCTACTTCAAAGGTAGGTAGAGAAGGAAACCGTCTTTATGCTATCGATAGTCGCCGAGAGCAAGAGGATTCACCAGATGTTGTCACTAGTATGATCCAAGTCTTCAATTTTGATGTTCTTCCTGAACAACTTCTTGAGCCCTTCAGTGTTTCTACACCTGATGGTGAGTCTATTTTAGCAGAAAGAGTCTATCGTGATTGTTTCGTTTCCATCAATCACAAGAATACCATGGCTGATTTAATTGAGTTAGACATAGTAGATTTTGATGTCATTTTAGGTATGGACTGGCTTCATGCCTATTATGCATCAATAGATTGTAGAACTCGAGTAGTCAAGTTCCAGTTTCCAGTGAACCAGTTATAGAGTTGAAGAGCAGTTCAGCGGTGCCTAAATGTCATTTTATTTCGTACCTTAAGGCGAGAAAGTTAGTTTCCAAGGGGTGTGTCTATCACTTAGTCCAAGTTAATGACTCTAGTGTTGAGATACCTCATATTCAGTCAGTTTCAGTAGTAAAAGAGTTTCCATATGATCTTCCCGGAGTCCCTCCTGAGAGAGAAATAGACTTCGATATAATAATATTCATGATACTCGTCGTATATCTATTCTGCCATATAGAATGGAACCAACAAAGTTAAAAGAGCTTAAAGAACAGTTGAAAGACCTTTTTGATAAGGGTTTTATTCGACCAAGTGTCTCACCTTGGGGCACTCCGGTCTTGTTTGTGAGGAAGAAGGATAGTTCCCTTAGGATGTATATAGATTATCGTCAGTTAAACAAGGTTACCATCAAGAATAAGTATCCTCTCCCAAGTATTGATGATCTTTTCGACCAACTTCAGGGTGCCACCTGTTTCTCTAAGATAAAGCTCAGATCAGGCTACCATCAGTTAAGAGTGAGGGAATGTGATATTCCAAAGATAGCATTCAGGACCCGTTATGGTCATTATAAGTTTCTGGTCATGTCCTTTGGTTTGACCAATGCGCCTGCAGCATTCATGGACCTTATGAATAAAGTTTTCAAATCTTATATGGATATGTTTGTTATCGTCTTCATTGATGGCATACTAATCTATTCAAGGAATGAAGAAAACCATGCTAGTCATCTCAAAATAGTTCTCCAGACTCTAAAATATAGAGAGTTGTATACCAAGTTCTCTAAGTGTGAGTTTTGGCTTGAGTCTGTGGCATTCTTAGGCCGCATTGTGTCTGGAGAGAGAATTAAAGTTGACACTCAAAAAATTGAAGCAGTCCAAAATTGGCCTAGACCCACATCTCCAACTGATATTAGGAGTTTCTTGGGGTTGGATGGATATTATAGAAGGTTCGTAGAGTGGTTCTCATCTATTTCATCCCCTTTGACCAAGTTGACTCAGAAAACAGTGAAGTTTCAATGGTCTGAATCTTGTGAGAAAAGCTTTCAAGAATTGAAACAGAGGTTGACTATGCCCTAGTTTTGACATTACCAGAAGGTACGCAAGGCTTTGTTGTCTATCGTGATGTGTCTAGAATTGGTTTGGGTTGTGTGTTAATGTAGAATGGCAAGGTTATAGTTTATGCCTCCAGACAGTTGAAAGTTCATGAGAAGAACTACCCAACCCATGATCTAGAACTGGCTGTCGTAGTATTAGATTTAAAATATGGCGCCATTATCTTTATGGTATTCATGTGGATGTGTTCACTGATAACAAAAGTCTTCAATATGTGTTTAGTCAGAAAGAGCTTAATCTCATACAGAGAAGGTGGTTAGAGTTACTCAAGGATTATGATATGAGTATCCTCTATCACCCATGTAAGGCTAATGTTGTTGTTGATGCCTTGAGCAGGTTTTCTATGGGTAGTACCACCCATTTTGAGGAAGATAAGAAAGAGTTAGCAAAAGATGCGCATAGACTTGCATGCTTGGGAGTTCAACTAATGGATTCCACAGAAGGAAGAGTAGTGGTGATGAATGGGGATGAATCATCATTAGTGTCAGAAGTAAAAGATAAGCAAGACCAAGATCCTTTATTACTTGAATTAAAGGCAAGTGTTCATAAGCAAAAAGTGATGGCTTTTGAACAAGGGTGAGATCGTGTTTTGAGGTATCAAGGTGGATTGTGTGATTGATTTCAAGGGTAATTGGGATGATCACCTACCTCTGATTGAGTTGCTTACAACAATAGTTACCATTCTAGCATCCAAATGGCTCCTTACAAAGCTCTTTATGGGAGAAGATGCATATCTCTTATTGGATGGTTTGAAGTTGGTGAAGTTGAGTTGATAGGACCAGACTTAGTTTGTCAAGCTATGGAGAAGATGAAAGTTATTCAAGAGAGATTGAAAACAGCCTAGAGTCGTCAGAAAATCCTACACTGATGTTACGAGAAGGGAGCTAGAGTTTGAAGTAGATGATTGGGTATATCTTAAAGTTTCACCCATGAAGGGTGTTATGAGATTTGGTAAGAAGGGGAAACTTAGTCCATGGTATATTGGCCCTTATAGAATATCGAAAAGGGTTGGTAATGTAGCTTACGAGTTGGAGCAACCACAAGAGTTAGCCGCAGCTCATCTGGTATTTCACATCTCTATGTTGAAGAGGTGCATGGGAGATCCTTCATTTATTATACCAACCGAAGATATTGGGATCAAGGATAGCTTGTCTTATGAGGAGATTCCTGTTCAGATTCTAGATCGCCAAGTTCGCAAGTTGAGAACAAAAGAGGTAGCATCATTCAAAGTCCTTTGGAGGAACCAATTTGTTGAGGAAGCTACTTGGGGAGCTGAGCAAGATATGAAGAAGAGATATCCACATCTCTTCGAATACGAAGAAGTTCCAAATTGAGGTACTAATCCTTTTCTTGGCTTTTATTTATAAGATTAGCATGTTGTAATTGCATTACTTGTTTGGTGTTTGAGCTGAATGTTAAATGTTACACCCTTAGCCTACAAAGAGTTATCTCATTCGAGGATGAATGTTCCCAAGTGGGAGTTATTGTAACATCTCGCAAATTGAAAGAACTAGAAAGAGCTAGAATTAGAAAGAGTGCTTTTTGGAAATAATAAAAATCTGGAAAATTGGTCAAGTTAAGTTAAGTTTGAGTTTTTGGTCAACTTCAAACAACCATAACTCCTAGCTCAAGATGATTTAGGTGTCTTTCCAGATGTCGTAGGAAAGATCTTGGAATAATCTTTCCAACGCCGCTGAGTTTGCGTGATTCCAAGTTCGTATGAGTGAGTTATGCCCATTGGAAGTTGAGTTGTTCAAATAAGGAAAGTTCAATCCGGATTTTAGAAGGGCATTATGGTCTTTTCACCACCCAATTAATTAATTTCGTTTTTGGTAATTAAGTTGGGTCTAAACTGATTGGATTCAATTGACGCTTTTGAGAAACAAGTTAGGGTTTTGAGAGAAGAGAAAAGAAGAGGAGTAGGAGAAAGGAATCGTCAAGTTCTTGAAGCTAGGCTTGTGGACTTTGCCAAAGGTTAACCCCTACAAGGTATGTGAGTCTTTCATAACATTGGGTTAGTTCACCCACGTGCCAAAAATGTTTATTTCAGCGTGAATTCGTCCTAAAATAGTTTGAAAGTTGATGTTCTTGATATATATTCTTGAATTTGATATTGTTCTTGAGTTGGGCTGAAATTGAGAAGTTTCTGAGATCATTAACGTCAAATTATTGAGTTGGTTGAAGTTAGGCTCTTAGGTACAATTGTTGGGTATCTGTATCTAAAAAGAATTTGGGAAAAAGAACCAATTTTGGGCGAATTGGGGCTGGGAAACGAAGAAGAAAATTAATCGGGCAAATCTGGGCACTGACTCCGCGTCGCGGACTTACTCCCAAGATTTGGGAAAAGTCTTTTCGCATCGCGGAGCGGTCACATACCATTCTACCTCAAAAAGTATTTTCTTGACCAAAATTTAAACACATCTCCGCGTTGCGGACCTACTCTCAAACAATGATTTTTTTTATCTTTTCTCATGTTTAGCTATCTAAAAACACTCCTAAACATCATGAGATCTTTCCTGTCACAAATCATGATCCTTGAATCCATAATTCAATTCAAGAAAAGTTAAGAGTCAAGTTTAGAAGTCAAGAAGCAAGTCAAGAAAAGTTCGTTAAAGTTTTTCAAAAGCCTTTCACAAATATTTTAACCATGTTTTAAGACTTGAAGTTCAAGTTGAGTAAAGGAGTAAAATCTAAAGATTGAAGTTCATTTATTCAAAGAAGTATATGGGGACTATGTATTCCCAAAGAGTTTAAAATGTTTTCACATTTGAGAAAGAAAGGGAACACCGATTCCAAAAGAATTTTTAAGCTAAGTTTTGAGTAATTATCTCAAACCAAAGAAAAAAGTTGTTTTAAAATATATGAGCTAAGTATATTTTGGGTGTAGTATTGAGCACCGATATAGGGATGCGAGTTCATATTAACTCAAGGCTCCATAAACCATGTAGCCATCATGGGTAGTAAAGGATCATACTTTTTAGATGACTCCTTAAGATGCTTTTAGCATAGACTAGTGGATCAACTTAGTTAAGGCGTCCTATATGACGACAAAGCATAGGACACTTCTAGCAGCGTGGGCAAGATGTTGTATCACCATTTAGGCTTATAGTGGTGGTTGTCGGATAGAGAAACTCCCACAGAAACTATATTACTTTATTATATGAGTAAAGTTGAGTTTGTTATTTCATTTTCATTAACGAACTAAGTTGCTTTTACTGTTTATTAAAGCTTTTCATATGTTGTATGTGTTTCATTGCTTTATTTTGAGTTAAGTTATTCATGAGTTGAGAAGAGCCATGGTATGTGTTTCTTTCAGAATCTTTTCAAGCCTATGTTATGTTTAGCATTCCAACTCGCATACTCGTACATTCAATGTAATGATGTCAGTTGACCTGCATCGTATTATGATGCAGACGCAAGTAACCAGGATCAACATCCAGCACGTCGTTGATCAGGTTCAATTCATTCTTAGATTTTGAGTTTTGGGTCAACTTCGAACGACCATAAATCTCCGTACAGGATGAGTTAGGTGGCCCATAAGATGTTAAAAGAAAGATCTCTGAGTCCTCTTTCCAACTCCGCTAAGTTTTCTAAAATCCGAGTTTGGATGAGGGAGATATGTCCGTTTGAGTTCAGTCTAACCAGTTAAGGAAATTTACTTGAACTAATGAGGGGTATTTTGGTTTTTTCCTTACCCCATCCTCTTTAAATGTTTTTAGCAATATTTTAGGGGTATAAAACAATTTGGATCAATTTTCACAATTCTAAAATACGCTTAGGGTTTTAAGAAGAGTTCAAGAGGAGGAAAAGAGGAGGAGTTCAAGAAGTTTGTCAAGATTCTTGAGATTTGTCGGGGAATTTTGCCAAGGGTTTGATCCCTAAGAGGTAGGTAAGCTTACATACTGATGGGTTCATTCACCCACACACCAATCATGTGATTTTAATCCGTAATATCATTCTTGAAATCAAATAATTGAGTTCTTGATGAGTTTCTTGAATTTTCGTTTCATAAATTGTTAATAATGAGGTTTGATGAATTCTTGAGATGAATGTTAGGATTTTGAGGGTTGTTTATGAGTTTATTTTCGTTTACTAAGTTTGAGTATTCGAATCTAGGAGATTTTGGAAGAAACCATTCGATTCTAAGTGAATTAGGGCCAAAAAGAGAAGAAGAATATTCGTCGGAAAATTTTTGGGAAGGGGCTGGCGCGTCGCGCCAGCAGTGCGCCAGAAAAGAAGTTATGTAATATAGGGGCTAGCGCCCTTCGTCACTCAGTGCACCAAGGTCGCCTGCCCCATCCCCTTTTTTCATCATTTGTCCCGTTTGATTTCTTTTAAAGTGTACCTTCACTCTTTTCTGATTCTAACTACTCTAACTACATCTAAACATCGAGAGATACTTCATAACATGAATTATATCCCTTGAATTCATAATTCAAATTCAAGGTAGAGTTAAGAGTAAAGTCTTGAGAGTTCTTCTGAGCCATTTAAGAAGTCTTTTGCAAACTTTTAAGACTTGAGTATGAGGATGAGGAGAGTTGAGATTCATTTTTTCAAATGAATATATGGGAACTAAGTGTTCCCAAGAGTAAATGTTTTTTACATTTAAGAGGAGAGGAAACTTCGTTTTCCAAATGAGTTCATGGAGAGTTTTGAGCAATATCTCTTTTAAGAGAATCTTTTGAGTAATAATCTCAAAGTTTGAGGATGAGGAAATGTTTTTAAACATATGAGAATGAGTTATATTTTGGGAGTAGTATTGAGCACCGATATGGGGGAGAGTTCAGACAAATCATAGGCCCCATAAACCATGTATGCCAACATGGGTAAATGGTCATACTTTTTAGATGATTCCTTATTGCTTCTTAAGCATAGCTTAGTGGATCCACTTAGTTCAGGATGTCTTACACTCAGGAAAGGTATAGGACAGTTCTGACAATGTGGGCGAGACGTTGTATCATGACATAGCTCATAGTTATGGTTGTCGATTAGAGAAACTCCCAAATTGAGTTATTTTGTATCTTTACATACAAACTGATTTATTATTGTATTTTTAAATTCATTGAGTTGTTATCTACTGTTTTAAAAGCTTTCTTTATAATGTATCTCTATTGTTGCTATTATATCGAACTAAGTTGAGTATTTCTGAATTTGAGTATCCTTGATTACCCTTGAGTTGAGTTAAGTTGATACGAGGTAAGTATGTTTCATTCCTTCCAAGTTCAAGCTTATATGTTATGTTTAGTGCTCCCCTTGCTTGCTCGTACATTCAATGTACTGACATTATTTGGTCTGCATTGTTTTATGATGCAGATACAGGTAACTAGAGTCATCAACAAGCGCTTCGTTGATACCACTTGCAGTTTGAGTTAGCTTTGGTGAGCCTTCTTGCCTTCTGAGGATTCCATATATGCCTTTCAATTTTGTTAGGATGTTGTGGGCCTTGTCTCGACTTCCATCTTTGTTATTTAGAGGTTTCATAGATAGACAGTAGTGTTTTGAGGAGTCTTTTTCATTTCCGTTGTTAAATTTTAAGACTTGAGTTGTCTATTTTTGGCTAGTTACGTTGAATATTCTATTATATTCTGAGTTAATCATTTAAGACATTTGAGTTAAAGCTTTATATTTGAGTTCATCTTATGTTGAGTAAGTCCGTTGAGAGTTGAGCCAGGCCAATGGTTCGTTTGGGGCCAGCAATGGTTCTCGAGTGTCGGCCACACCCATGGTGTAAGATCGGGGCGTGACACACCAAGTCACCACTCTTTCTACAAGTAGATTTACCTTGAAATCCATACACTCTATCTCAAGTCACCCCACCTCCTTTCGCTTCCAAGTCTCCCCATCTAGGCCATTCCACTCTCATATCAGATCATAGTCTACTCCATCCTATCATATAATGATTTCCCGAATACAAGATCATTAATGACTTTGCTAACCAGTCTACTATTCCCACTCAAGATCCCATGCCAAAACATTGGCCTTAACAACACTTAAATTATACAAAATGTGAATAAGCAACCCCAATTTAGCAAAGTAGGTAGATACAATTCTAGTTCCAATTATAAGATAGCTTGAACTCCCAGCCCCCACCCAAGCTTAACACTCGCATGAAACATGTCCCACATGATCACCATATAACAACTATTCATACCTGATTCATCACACCGTTTCAGTAACCCGAACCACTAAGGATCCTTAATCTTTTATCTACAACATTTAGCATAAAAACTTGGTCTATAGAAAGACGATCCCTGCATTTTTTATACATCAACCGATACACTTAGGGAACAACATATGACAAATATAACATAGTAAATAAATTTGATTCCCTCATGAAACCTACACACAACTATTAGTGTACCAACGTGGTATCCAAGTCAACTATTGTTAGTGTACCAACGTGGTACCTAAGCCAACTAAATGATATTTTGTACCAGATGTGGTATCTGAGACAACCGTTAGTAAACCTATCTTGGTTTGGTACCCGATCCAATCAGCAATGACAAACAACATGCACAATCACAACACAATGAACAATCACACTTAAAACCACAAGTAAATTAATCAGATTCATTACAGTAGATTTATCAACATGATGTCATTTCACATTCATCCTTTATCTTTTTCCCATATGCATTGCATAGTAATACTACAAGCAGTTAATATGCACACATACAAAGTTTGGAAAACTAAACAATCGTTATCCACCTGAAGGGATTCCTTCTTAATATTTTATGATCAAACTCCGATCACCCACAATTACCTTCCCTAGATCACACCAAGCAACACCATAAGTTCAACAATGACTATTCAAGTCCAAAATAAAGTAAATAAATACTTTAGCTTTTTATGTCTTTAAAATAACAACTTTCAGAAACAAAACATCAAGTTAACAAACTGCGGAAATTAACCACCTAGAAACTAAAAGTCCAGATATATTTTGAACCCTTTTCCCTTTTATTTATAGTTAGACTTTATATTTATTATTATTAATGAAAATGAGGTTTCTGATTTTGCTTATTATACAAAAACAAAATTAGATTGTCAAGAAGTTTGCTTCAAAATAGTTATTACTATATAAACATTGCCCTTTTGTTTTGTTGATTTATTATGTCTTAATATTTAAGTATTTTCGACGAAGAGAAGTTTATATGACTTGTAATAATGTTAGTTGAAGTTTGTGTTAGTTTAATTTTTATTGTAGTCTGAATTCATTTGTTTTTGTTAATAATTTCTCTTGTGATGTAGATATAAGCTTCTGAATTATTTTTTCCAAAATTAATAAACTTCTCAAGAGTTTGAGAGTTGTCACGATTTATTTTTTTGATGCCCAAGACAAAATAATGAATTTATTTATCAATACTACTTATGTGATTTAGATTGTCAGGAAGTTTGCTTCAAAATAGTTAGTACTATATAAACATTGCCCTTTTATTTTACTGATTTACTATATCTTAATAATTCAGTATTTTCGACGAAGAAAAGTTCATATGACTTGTAATAACACCAGTGGAAGTTTGTATTAGTTAAATTTTTATTGTAGTCTAAATTCATTTGTTTGTGTTAACAATTTCTCTTCTGATTTAGATATATGTTTTTGAATATCTTTTTTCAAAATTATTAAACTTCTCAAGAGTTAGAGAATTATCACGATTTGTTTTTTTGATGCTCAAGACAAAAGAATGAGTTTATTTATAAATGTTACTTATGTGATTAAGATTGCCAGGAAGTTTACTTAAAAATCATTATTACTATGTAAACATTGCCCTTTTGTTCTACTAATTTACTATTTCTTAACATTTCAGTATTTTCGATGAAGAAAAAGTTCATATGACTTCTAATAACGACAGTTGAAGTCTGTATTAGTTTAATTTTTATCATTTATTTAATAGCTAATTTTTTTGAGATATATATTTTCACAAATGTATTATCAAGTTAACAAGATCTTCTAACTTCAAAATATATTATTTTAAAATTTTTCGAGTTTATTTTTTATAAAAAAAACTCACAACAAATGTGAAAATATGTGAATATATATGAAGCATTTAAAATTTATCATTAACAAAATAAATTTTATATTCAGTAATATGGAATAAACATTTTCATTTTGTCCCTACAGTAAATTAAAATCTACTAACTATAAAAAAAATATTAACATTAATTAAAAGTCATATTTATTTATGTAATTATAAAATTTATTAGAAAATAATCTATTGCACATTACTTCTTTAGTTATAACATTATAAATTCTCTTAGTTATTACTAACTAGTAAACTTGACCGCGCGAAGCACGGTTTTCAGTAATCATTTTTTTTAAAATGATGAATAACTTTTTATTTTTTACTTCAAGATTCTTCTGTAAAAAAATTCAAAATATGATTTTGTATTCATATAAATTACGATTTGAGATCAAGACCTTGTTGTTCGTTAGTAATAACTCATACATATATCAAACGATAAATAATTTAAGCATCGATTATTTTAATAATAATCTTCACCTTTACACTTTGATGTTTTTATTGTTTAGTTATTTATTAACCATTTATTATATAAAAACAGGGGAAAATGGAGTAAAAAACGCTCTCTAAACCTAGCCGTCGAAATCCTATTTTCTGATTTTGAAGTGCCGGAATGGCCAATTTGGCCGATGGACAACCTCCTTTGGAGGTTGTTCCGCCAGTTCATGGTCTGTCAAACAAACTGCTGACTGGTGAGATGTCATATGCAGCCACTTTACAACCTACGATGACAACTCGCGCTCCTGTACCAATTAAACCCTTATCTCTTCTACATGGGGAACCAAGGGTTATTTGGGAGGAAGAAGAGGTATCTCAGATGATTGTTAATGAAGATTTGGAATATGCAGTTGTTGGGAAATTTTCCTATGGATGGCCAGACATACAGGAATTAAGGAAAATTATTCCGAAACAGAGTGAATTAAAAGGAGACGTCAATATTGGTCTATTGTGTAATCGATACGTACTCATAAGGGCCTCAAGGATGGAGGATTATGTGAATCTGCTCTCTAAACCTATTTTCTACATTGCCCATAGAAATTGGTATCATCCAATGAGGACATTTAAATGGGATCCTTTATTTGATCCACTGGAGGAAACGTCGATCGCAGTTGCATGGATCTCACTGCCAGCATTGCCTCCCAATTTCTTTGGAAAAGAAACGATCTTTTCGATTGCTGCCGCAGTGGGTAAACCTTTACAAGTGGATACGGCTACTAGCAACAAGACTAGGCCTAGTTGTGCTAGAGTCAAGGTGGAAGTTGATCTAATGGGTGAATTCCCAAAGCGGGTTAACGTTGGTATTAAAAAGAAGTCTGGGGAAATAGTTGCTAAGTGGGTCACCATAAGGTATGATTATATGCCCAAGTACTGCAAAAATTGTAAATTGCAGGGTCATAATGAGAAAGAGTGCTTTGTTTTGCATCCTGAACTATACCCTAAAGAGGAAGACGTGAGTGAAAAGGAAGGCCAGGTGAATGATGAAAAGGGGGTAGAGGACACAGGGAAAGGGAAGGAAAAATGGCATAAGGAGAATAAAACAAAGAATGAAAATAGAAGAGGGTATCAAAAGAAAGGGGGATTGACTCAGAGATGGAATCATAAGGAGAAAGCGAAGGAGGTAACTAATGTTATTTTAGGCAATAAATTTGATGCATTAACAGAAGAA
Organism: Solanum microdontum; assembly: GCA_036250385.1. Taxonomy (NCBI): domain Eukaryota; kingdom Viridiplantae; phylum Streptophyta; class Magnoliopsida; order Solanales; family Solanaceae; genus Solanum; species Solanum microdontum. The sequence goes on along the minus strand of JAJONQ010001974.1, from coordinate 32,967 downwards.
GAAGGGAAAGAGGAATCAAAGCAACAACAAAATGAAAGGGATACAACATCAATGAATAGTGCAGGGAAGGATGTAATGAGTAAAGGACCTGGTAAAACAAAGAAATGGGTAGAAGAGATTTTTGGGGCACAGAGAGAAGAGGGGGAATTGCCTGTCCAAAGCAACAAAATAGAGGGAGCCACAACAGAAAGAGAAGACTCTGTAAAAGAGTCTATGCAGAAAAATGACAAAACAGGGGAGGCAAGTATAAAGATAATTAGCAAGGATACTGATACACAAGACAAAAATAATATGGAGGAAGTCAAAGGGAAGAAAGAAATGAGAAGCGAAGATGATAAATCAGAACAAATAAATGTCGAGGAGAAGCCACCAGACCCTCCAAATGCAGATCACACTACTTTGGAGGGAGAGGGATCATCTACAAATAAGACAGACGAAAGTACCAATGAAGACCGGGAACTAGTTTCTTTGAGGTAAATGCAAGAAGAACCTGATAAAACATTTGAAAGTAGGGTTGAAGAAGAGGATAAGAACATCATGGAGAATATTGCTGAAGTGTCAAAAGATGGTGACCTTTCACCAAGGCATATCAAGGAATTGAGAACGGGAAGGAAGATCAATAAACCTGAAGGTAAAGTTAGAAGTACAAGAAGTAGTTCGGCAAGACCGCCTTTGTCTAAATGATGATGGACAAACTATTATTTTGGAATATTAGATCAGTCAGCACTCAAAATTCTTTTGATAGAGTGATTGATCTAAAGAAGAGAAATAAATTATCGTATATTGCTCTTTTAGAACCTTTCAAAGGGCCTCATGAGTTAGAAAATTATAAAAGGAGATTGGGTATGGTGAATGCAATGGCTAATCTATCTTCTAAAATTTGGGTTTTCTGGAATGATGAATGGGTTGGAAATGTCTTGAGTGATAGTCATCAACAACTTTCGATTATTTTCAAAAATCAGGTTTTGCAAAAGGAGATCTGTGTCACTGCTGTGTATGCAAGGTGTAATGCGCTGGATCGATTAGAATTATGGGACGAACTGGAAAATATTAGCATCAACAGTGACATTTCATGGATTGTGGGAGGAGATTTTAATGTTGTTTTGGATGCATCAGAAAAACTGGGTGGCTTGCCAGTCACCAATATTGAAACAGTGGATTTTGCCCATTGTGTCAATGTATGTGCTTTAAATGAAATAAAGTACACAGGAAGCAGCTACACATGGTGGAATAGGAGAATAGAAGATGAATGCATTTTTAAAAGATTAGACAGGGTTTTTGGTAACTTGGTTTTTTTGCAACAATTCCCAGTGTCAGAGGTACAAAACTTAGTCAGAGAAGGGTCAGACCATGCACCTTTATTATTGCAATGTAACTCAAACAATGAAAGGGTCAGCAAGCCTTTTAGATCCCTGAATTTTTGGGTCAAACATGGTGATTTCTTGCAATTGGTGAGAGAGGATTGGGAAATGGATATACAAGGTGGGCCGTTTTATATTGTGAAAGAAAAAATGAATAGGCTAAAGAGGGTGCTTAGCAAGTGGAGCAAGGAATCATATGGAGACATCTTTCAAAAAGTATCCACACTTGAAGATGTGATTAAGGTAAAGGAAGTGCAGCTGGAAGTACATTGTTTAGATGAAAACATGAGAGACTTAAACAAGGCAGAAGAGGAGTTGCAGAAATTTTATCAGCGGGAGGAGGATTTTTGGAAACAAAAATCAGGTATGAAATGGTTTAGTGATGGCGACAGGAACACGAAATTCTTTCATTCATACGTGAAAGGCAGAAGGAGGAGGCTGATTATAAATGAAATAGAGGATGAAAATGGAGCTATATTGAGGGAGGATAAAAGCATAGGTGAGGAAGCTGGGAAAGTATTTGAGGATCAATTTGCAGCTGGAGCAGTTAGTGACGATCAGGCCATGCTAAATTGCATCCCACACATAATTACAGAAGAACAAAAAGAGAAGATGGATAGAACTCCGCAGGAAGAAGAAGTGAGGGAAGTTGTTTTTTCATTAAACAGTGAAAGCGCTAGTGGCCCAGATGGTTTTTCGGGCAAATTCTTCCAAGCTTGTTGGGAGATCATAAAGGAGGACATTGTAAAATTAGTGATTGCTTTTTTCTGTGGATGGGAACTACCAAGATATGTAACTCATACAAATCTGGTTCTCATTCCAAAGAAAGAAAAAGTCACTAGTTTTAAGGACTTGAGGCCAATCAGTTTAAGTACATTTATAAATAAGGTGATCTCAAAAGTTATTCATGGCAGATTAGTGGAGGTATTGGTTGATATAATCTCGAAGAATCAAACTGGATTTATGAAAGGGAGAAGCATTGCAGAAAATGTTCTATTAGCCCAAGAGATTGTAAGGGACATAAACAGGAGGAATAAACATCATAATGTGGTCGTAAAATTGGATATGGCTAAGGCATATGATAGAGTCTCTTGGTTTTACCTGATTAAGGTAATGAGAAGATTGGGGTTCACTGAAAGAATTATTGATATGGTTTGGAGACTAATATCAAACAACTGGTATTCTGTATTGGTTAATGGCAAGTCCTATGGTTTCTTTTCATCATCTCGTGGTTTAAAGCAAGGGGATCCTTTATCCCCCACCCTATTCATAATTGCGGCTGAGGTTTTATCAAGGAGCTTAAATAGATTGAATGAAAATTCAAAGTTTATAGGGTATGGGATGCCGAAATGGAGTGAGAAAATTAATCATTTGTCATACGCAGATGACAGTATATTATTCGTTTCGGGGCATAAGGGTTCAATTAAAAGAATGATGGATACTTTATGTAGGTATGAGAAGTTATCAAGACAACTCATTAATTTGAACAAAAGTTTCTTATATTTGCATGAAAAGGTACCTATTGTGGTGAGAAACAGAATTAGGAGGATTACAGGTATTGCAACTGGATCTTTTCCTTTTACCTATTTGGGGTGTCCTATTTTCTACGGAAGAAAGAAGAAGTGTCATTTTGAGGATTTAATCAAGAAGATCAGTAGAAGGGTCATGACATGGCATAGTAAATTACTATCATATGGAGGTAGATATGTACTTGTTAAGAATATACTACAATCAATGCCAATTTATCTTATGTCAGCTATGAATCCACCTAAAGGGGTAATTGATCAAATTCACAAAATAATGGCAAAGTTCTTCTGGAATAAGATGGGAGGAATCAAAGGGAAACATTGGGTGGCTTGGGAAGACTTATGTCTACCAAAAGAAGAAGGAGGATTGGGTTTTAGATCATTACATGGTGTGGCAGACTCACTATTTGCGAAGCTGTGGTGGAATTTTAGAGTTTCATCAGGTTCACTATGGGCTCACTACATGTGGAATAAATACTGCAAGAAGAAACACCCAGTAATAGCACAAGGTGTGGGAGGTTCACATGTGTGGACAAAAATGATTCAGATTAGAGATGAAGTAGAACATAACATTTGGTGGCAGGTGAAATCGGGGGAAGCAAGTTTTTGGTTTGACAACTGGACTAAGCAGGGATCACTTTATTATGTTGAGGACAAGGGATCTGAAGAAGAGGAAATCGAAGTAAAAGAATTCATAAATGGAGGAAGGTGGGACATCTTTAAATTACGGCAATATGTATCTGATGAAATGGTGGAACACATTGTTGAAAGCATCAGCCCATTGAAAAAGTAAGAAGAGAGAGACAAGCCTTGGTGGATGGGGGATTCAAGTGGGACTTTCAGTGTTAAGTCAGCTTGGAATCTGTTGAGGCATAAAAAGGAGAGACTAGAGATCTTCAATTATATCTGGAATAAGGGGCTACCCTTTAAGCTTAACTTCTTTCTATGGAGGATATGGAAAGGAAGAATTCCCACAGATGATAATCTCCAAAGAATGAGAATTCACATGGTCTCAAGATGTTGGTGTTGTGATAAAAAACATCAAGAAACCATGGAACATTTATTTCTGACAGCCCCCATAGCTCAAAAGCTATGGAGGCATTTTGCTATTTATGCAGGTACTGCTATGGAGAATATGCGACTACCTCATGTTATTATGAGTTGGTGGTATAGTGAAGGCCCAAGTAAACTGAGAATGGTATACAAGACATTACCAACTATGATTACTTGGGTTTTATGGAGGAGAATGAATAGTAGGAAGCATGGCGGAGATCTCACTTTACATGGTATGATTCACCAAGTATTACAAATCATCCAACATTTTGTAAGGAGGAAATTTCATTGGATAAACTTAAAAGGGAAGGACTGGACGGGTATGACTGTGACATTAGGATCTCTCAAACCCAAACTATATCATTTTATAGTTAAGTGGGAGATGCCATGTGAAGGAGTCATCAAATGCAACACAGATGGAGCTTGTAGAGGCAACCCAGGAACAGGCACATATGGCTTTTGTCTGAGGAACACAGTGGGGGATCTTATATATGCAGAAGCAGAAAAGATTGGGGTCACTACCAATGTGGAAGCAGAAATGAGGGCTATAGTGGAGGCAGTGAGGTACTATGTGAGGGTGGGAATAAGGAAGATTGTTATTGAATCTGACTCAATTTTAATGGTGAAAATCATTAATGGAATATGGAAGGTACCATGGGAGATTGCTGAGTGGTTTGAAGAACTAAAGTAGGCATTAAGGGAACTGGAAGCTACAACACAACATACATTCAGAGAAGGCAATAAAATGGCAGACTATATTGCTAATTTAGCATTTGAATGTGATGGGAGATTAAGCTTCAACACTTTTCAGCAGCTACCAACAATGGGAAAAAAATCATTAATGTGGGAAAGGCACAAATTCCTTCATTAAGAGTCCGAACCAAAAAGATCTTTAAGCCACATGCACAAAGCTATCAACAGAGTTAGAGATATCAACATGTGTTATCTAAGCAGCCTAGTTATATACAAAACAATGGATCACAAAAAGGATATATCTACAGCTGCTATATCAGATAGGCTAAGATATTTTAGCACACAAAAGGCACCAACAAAAAAGAGGAAGCATGGTGGTAGTTCAGAGAACATTTAGGGTTAATGAAAAGAAGTGGAAAGCACATTCACAAATTAAGCGGAAGAGATCTTGTATAGAGTGGAGAATTAAGAAAGTGGGCTTTGCCCTTTCTATTTTTACTATTAGCAGGCCTTTTTTTTTGGGGGCCTGAACAATATTTTATATTGCTTTTAGATCAATAAAATGGCCTAGCTGGCCAATAAATTTCCTTAAAAAAGAAAAAAAAAAAACAACTCAATGTATTTAAAAATACAATATACCTCAGGTTGTATGTAAAAATACAAAATAACTCTATTTGGGAGATTCTCTAACCGACAACCATCACTATGAGATATATGATGAACAACGTCTCGCCCACACCGCCAGAACTATCACATATTTTACCGGGGTATAGGACTACTCACTAAGTGGATCCACTAAGATATGCTTAAAAACCATTAAGGAATCATCTAAAATGTAGGACCCTTTCTACCCACGTTGGCTACATATTTTATGGGGCTATGAGTTGTTTGAACTCTTCCCCGTATAGGTGCTAATACTACTCCCAAAATATAACATAGCTCATATGTTTTTTTAATAAAACATTTCCTCTTCCTCAACTCTGATATCATTACTCAAAATATTTCTCTAAAAAGATATAGTACTCAAAACTTCTCATGAACTCTTCTGGAAATCGGTGTTTCCTCTCATCTTAAATGTAGAAACATTTACTCTTGGGAATACTTAGTTCCATATATCATTTTGGAAAAAAATGAACTTAACTTTACTCATCCTCTAATTCAAGTACTCAAGTCTTAAAATAAGTTTAAAAAATATTGTAAAAGACTTTGTTAAAGTGACTCGAAAGGACTCTCAAGACTTAACTCTTAACTTAACCTTAAATTAGAATTATGAATTCAAGGTTATGATTGATGATATGAATGATCTGTTAATGCTTAGATATTGTTTAAAGTGTAGATATTCAGTAGAAATATAGGTACGATATGAGGGAACTCACACACAAAGAAGGACGAAAGAATAGGGGACCTGGCGACCCTGGCGCACTGAGTGCGCGGCCAGCCTCTGAACTACTGAAAGTGAGTTGGGACTCACAGAGTGGCGCAGCGCCCCATGACCGAAACTACAGAACCCATTACCTGGTGCAATGCGCCGCGCTAGCCCCTGCCTTGAAAGACCCAACGAATTTTCTTTCTCATTTTCTGACCCCAATTCGCCTAGAATCAAATGGTTTCTTCCCAACTCAGTTAGATTGGAATGCCCCACATTAGTACATGATAATATACTCAAAACAACACTCTAATTACTAATATTAATCTCTAGAAATCATTAAAACATCAACAATCAAGATTAAGAATGAAATCTCAAGAAAACTCATCAACAACTCAAATCCTTCAACCTCAAGAACAAAATTGCATTGAAAATAGCATGATTGGTGTGTGGGCGAACGAACCCAACACTATTAGAACTCACATACCTCTTATGGATCAAATCCTTGGCAAAACAATCCTCGATTCACAAGAAAACTTGATGAACTCCTTGAACCTTCTCTCTCTTGTCCTCTTTTTTCTTCTTGAACTGTCTAACAAAACCCTAAGCATAATTAGCATTGTGAAAACTAAATTAAATAAGTTAGAGCCCTAAAACCTTAATAAAATGCTTAAATATGAAGGGGTAAGGAAAAGACCAAGATACCCCTTATAGTTTCGAGTAACTTTCTTTAACTGGATAGTCTGATTTAAAACTGGCATATCTCCCTCATTTGAACCCGAAAATTAGAAAACTCAGTGGTGTTGAAAAGAGGATTACAATAACTTTCATTTGATATCTTATGGACAACCTAAATCATCATGTATTGAATGTTTTGGTCCTTTGAAATTGACCAAAATTCATAACTTAGCATAACTCTGCAAAATTTATAATGTAGCTATTTCCAGCGCTTTGTAAATTTATCTCTCTCTAAGGTGGGATGTTACATGTATACCATGGTGAACTCTAAGCTTTATCTTTTACTTTCTAGTTATGTATCATTTCAGATAGTGTATTCATTTTTAATAAAAGCTATATTTAACTTCTAATCACTCTTCTAGTTATCGGTATATTCATTTTAACAAAAGTTATATTTAATTTCTAATCACTCTTCTAGTAATAGGGATTTCCTACATTTATATACTTATATGAAAGCTAAGTTATGACTTGTTATCTCTATATTATTTATTTTCGTATGATTAATATTTCAGAGAAAAAAATGACTAATGTGACAGAGGGTTAGTTAAGTGTCATCACGATCCTTCTTATTTTGGATCATAAAAATTACGTCTAATTAAATATGTAGTTTCATATATTAAGCAATGAAAAAAAGGATCCATGCTGATCATAATGTAATTACAAAATATGTGATAATTAGATGTTAAATAACCAATTTAAGTAAGATGGTCAATGTCATAAATATATTCAAAGTTAAGTTGAATGACTATAAAAAATTAAGACTATATATTCAAGAAGTCAAAGTTTCATTAAGTAGAAACTATCTTCAACAGAGAAAAGTTATCTACATTTAAAATAGGGGACTCCAAAATTAATTTCTTGAAACAAATATATAAAAAACTATTCAGAAGTCTAAGTGAAAATATATTTAAAATAGGGGACTCCATATATTATATTTGTTTTTGACGAAACATTTGTGTGGTATGTATTTTTGAGAACTTATTGTGTCCTTACACTCTAAAAGTATACAAAAACACTAAGGGTCTTCCCTTCAAGTGATCCAGGAAAATGTTGAGGTATAACTTTATTGAATTTCAGGATGTAAAAATTAGAATTTTCTATATAGTCTCACTAAGTTACTATTTTCACTTATTGTTTTTTCTATTTTTTTGACTTTTCATAAATGATTTTTTATGTTCAATAGTTGTATATAAATTCTTCTGAATGGTATATGATGTTTTGAGTGTATCTCTGAAAAATCAAAATAAAAGGAATCCGTATTATTAATAAATATTTTAGAAATGATACTCTATGTTTAATAGTTGTATATAAATTCCATAGATTCTAGATCTAACATAATCATGCTAGTGAAATTCATTAGATCTAGCAATAGGTGAATACAATCCTTTTAATATGCACAAACATAAAAAGCTATACTATTTCTTTTTTTTTTAATAATTTAATTTATGATGTAAATTTTAGATCTACATTGTGATGAATAATGTTTCAAACACACTTCATCCAATTCTAAGTGCAAACGATTGCTAAGAAATATAAAACCCAACAAATGAGTTGGGGTCGAACCCAAAGGAAGCGGTACGTGTTCAAATTTAATTACGAAGTACAAATGTCAGATGTGCGATTTTTTGTTTGCAATTATCAACTACAAAGTAGTCACTAAAAACTGAAATAATAATACGAAGAGGAATTCTCGGGATGTGATCAATTATAGGAAAATTTCACTATATGGGTAATTGTAACTATTAATACATAGCTAAATATCAGTGGGTAGGCTAGACTATGAGTGAAATAGCTTTCTCTCAAAGGACTTTCCTACTTCGAGTGATTTCAAACATCGACAAGCATAGAAATTAAGAACAACCCACACCTTAATTCATCCACTCTCTCAATCTAGATGGATAGGATTGGATTTAGGATTCACTCTCTCCAGCTGAACTCATGTCAACACAATACCTACAAACCATTAATCAAAAGTCTTAGCCCCAAACTTCTCTCTAGAGCAAGCTAAGAACACAAAATTAGAACTGCACTCGCAACTATAATTCATAAATTAAACCTCAACTACTACTTAAACCCATTGCAATATAGCATTTAAACTAGTATTTAACAATGCACATTGGCTAATTCAACCCATAATCACATGCTCACACCTAAGAATTGTGGTTTTAACCAAACATCATAAAAAGGTAAAAACGATAAACAAATCGATTATCCATCAACTCGGTAAGAATATTCAAGCCTTTACAATGCTCAAAATCAGAAAAAACTAGTAACCCACATGCAAAATCTCTGAATTTTGCCTCAAAAAACCTTCAAGTACACTGGAAGATATGAAACTTTAAAATAAAACTGTCCTAAATGGTAGCAAGCCCCTCATTTTATAGTTCAAACTCCTATTAATAGTCACCAAAAATTAGCCATGAAGGGCCATTCAGCAAAGTAAGTCGGGTTTTCCAAGTGGTTCGGCGAACCGCCCTTTGCTCTCTTTTATAGCCTTTATACATTGGCTCTCACCATCCTCAAGTCATGTAACTTTAGGTGATCAATCCTTATGTCGCAGAACTGATCGGCGACTCACCGACTTGGTTTCTTCCCTCGGGGGTGGCACACTGGAACTTTAGGTGGACTTAATAGCCACTTGGCGATTCGCCAAGTGCCCTTAACGATCATCAGGCTCGCCTTTCTCCATTTCTTCAGTTTATAGCATAAATTACTTAAATATCGAGGCTTAAACATCAGTTTATAGTGTCAATTAAGTATTTGAGGAGACTAAATTTATCAAAACAAATACCTAAATGAGTCCTACCTTAGTACTCATCAACACCCTCAACTTAAACTTTTGCTTGTCCTGAAGTAAAACTCAAGACCAGCAGTTCAATAAGGATGTCTCAAATAGTGCTGCATAAGAGTCAACATGAATGTACACAACAAGGTTCAACTTACTCATGCAATGATCAATTGTGCACTCAAAGATTCAAATTGTGACTCACCATTACCAAAGATGTTCAAGTTCACAATACTTGCTTCAAATACATGTTCAAGCTCAACAAAGGTACTCAAATTAACTCACAACAAAGATGATTCAATATTCACAAAAAATTTCTCAACAATTTAAACTGGAATCACATACAACTCTCACCCTCACAAAGATGAACACATGCATGACTTCACCCATAGGTTTGCCCTTATTTTCTAATCAACATTCGTTTCAGCTCACTGAAGACCACAAAAGTCTTTCCAAGGCTTGTAACGGGGCTGAGTGTGAAGGTATGGTCATTTAGGCTTAATGGCTTCTACCTTCATGAAGTATGGTCTAAATATCACTTTGTTCCTTTTCTTTAACATTTCAAACATGCTAAAAATCCACCCCATGATTCAACTTTATAAGAAACACCGGATACCTTATTTCTTTCACAATTTCCACTACTTTATTTCACAACTTTCTCAATCATTTTCTGTTCTTTCTTCTTTTTCATTTTCTTTTCTCTTTTTTTTTACGTGGAGGTGTTCCAACTTTTTAAAAGACATCACTCAAAGGGGGATTTCTCACATTTCTTGACTTTCCTATTCTTTTCACAACACCCTAACTTAGGCTTTTGGCCTAAGTTGGCTATTCAAACAAATCATACTTCGTGAATGTTATGGGTGAATGGATAAATAAAGGTCGCAATTGTTCAAGTTTCTTCTAAGAAAAGGGTAAGGCTCAAGAGGGTTTAAGCAAGGTCCACACATCTCACAAACTTGGCCACAAAGGAGTTATATTGTCCATTTGTTTTCACTCTTCAAAATTGTTGCCTAAGATCATTTCAAATGCTTGCATCACTCAATCAACCGGACCAACGGGTCAAATTCTAGGTGTCATCACAAACAACGCTTAAAGTAATCTCATCACACAAGGCATTGGTACCAATATCAAACAAGACTCTACACCTTCTAGCTAGCGTGCAATGCTCATCACAAAAGACTCATTCGACAATCGGCTAGTCACAACGAGATGCTAACAGTTCACACATTGTCCATGCAATTTCATTTGCCTCATCGTAGTCGCACATTCATGTCGTACAATTAAGAGCATTATTTAAGTCATCGGTATTGATCACAACTGATACTCAAATTTGCATAAGAAAAGTCACAATCACACACAAAAGAGGTGGCAAAACTTTTTTAAAGTTGCTTCAAAACCATTTTCATTCAAACAATGGGCCACAAGCTAAAACATCCATAAGATCAAGATCAAAACACACACACATATATATATATATATATGTCAACATAATAAGCCCAATATTCACAAACAAGTTAAAATCACAAGAGGTAGGTATGGAAATACCTCACCCCACCCAACAAAAAGAGTAGTTGTCCTCAAATGCAACTAAAAACCAAAACAAAGTATAACAAGATAACTAAAAGGGATGGGAAGAATCATCCTTCCAGGCTAAGCCTGGGTGAAGTCTGCATCTCAGTCACTCCATTTGTCGGGGCATTAGTGCCCGGTGTCTCATCAACCTTGGCTGCACTGGAGCCTACCATAGTAGTTTCTCTCAAGGAGCCTTGTCTAGCCGTCTCGAACATGGCACCTTCTAAGTCAGCCAGATCCTCATAAAAAGCCTCATTTCTTACCTCAAGATGCTCCTCATCTGTTTTTGCCTCGGACTCAGTAGTAGCAATACCATCCCTAGTGTCATCTTCGGTGGTAGTCGGGGTAATCTCAGCATAGACTAGACCATCAACACTCAAATCATCTAGGAGCTCCACCGTCTGAAATAGCGAAGTAGAGTATGTGGACTTCAGATGGTCCACATTTTTCCTCAGCTTAGAAACATCGGCTTTCAAAGCCATCACCTTAGTAGTAACACCCTGTCCTCTCTCACAAACCTTTACCCAAACTATGAGAGCATTAATGGAAGCCTTGAGAGGTGTCAGTACACCAGTAATAGCTTTCTCAATCATCCAGGGTACCTCAACCTATAACCGGGAAGCTCGAACATCAAAAGAATGAGCTAAGTTCCTTATCTTGATAACCATGGACTGGGTGATCAGAGGCCTGGAGGCAGTAGTACCAGTAGTAGCTCTAGGGGGAGAGGGAGCAGTAGAAGAACTCAGGGCCTGATAAAGAGTGGAACTAGATGTACCTGAAGGCCCGGAGGCCGGAGAAGGCAAGGTTGTCTCTGCAGGTAATGAATCTATATCAACCTCCGTGGATGTATCCATCGGAGCTGCTCTCCTACTGCTATCATCGTCTCATTTGTACTCGGACTCTATGTGTCGGATGTCAGTGGAAGATGTGGATGCAACCTCAATATCTCTCTTCTCGTCAGGAGGAACTGCAACCCGACGACACAACTGTGTGATGAGTACTCTAAATGGAAGGGATGTTTGGCGCTGTGTTGCCCTAATGTCCATCTCTTACTCGATAATCAACCCCAAATTTAGTTTTTTCGTGGCTATTATGACCCTGAGACAGGCCGCCTTTTGGTGGCGGAGAATGGACTCATTTTATGATGGCATGAGTGAGCTACTAAGAATCCAAACTAGTACCGAGCTGCTATGTTCAGATCCTTCTTCTCGATAGGCGCTCTGGCCTCAATCCACCTTGGGGTGGTATTAGAAATTAGGGAGATAGCCAGTCCTTTATGTCATACAGTGTCTGTGCAGTGATCATACTCTGGTACTCATGCTCAAAGTTCGTGGCCCTTTCAAATACAATGTTTTTATCCCCATATTGCATTTGACCTTCCTCCCTCGAATCATCACAAACTTGATTGGCCTGAAGGAACTAGAATTATTCTTCCCCTGAGGTACTAGATCACCATAGGCTGAGTAGAATTCCCGGACCTAGGTAGGAATGAATGAGCCACGGGGACTGGTTAAGTTCTCGAAACGGTGGAATCGGAGACTGTCCCACACAACTGGGTATCTGTCCACTACACCATCCGTGGACAATCACTTTTCTTCTAAGCTGGTCCTCAACCCTTCGGCTTCTAACCGATTGAGTAACCAGCGAGGAGGACCCTAAACTGGTGGTGCAGGAACTACCATGTGTGCTGGATCTGGCACTGAATCTGAGGCGACAGAAGTAGGTTCTGAAATCCCAGACGGATCATGACAAGCTTTGGAATGCAGCTCTGCTCGCCGGGTCTGTAATAACTGATTATCGTCACACTAAATAAATATAGCTTGAAAATAAAAAGACTTTTCCTTACTGCCGGAGTTATGCTCCGGTGTCTCAGCTCTAGGGGTCTTTTCATTGCCCTTACCTCCCTTCGAAGGTAACTCTTACTCTGTGTAGTGGAAGCAGTAGCTTCCTTATTGATCAAAATCCCTTATTCCTGCTTTCGGGGTGGCATGGCCCTTCCATCCATGTTTTTCCTAGCCATATCAGCAAAACATATAGAAAAATGTTAGACACAGTCCAATAAAAATGCAGACATTGAGTTGTAGAAAGACTCGTCGAATTACTTAGGCGAGCCAGATCTGGCTCGTCGAAAGTACCAGCGCAAAAAATTTCAAGAATCAAGATGGGTCGGCGATGTTCAGGGCCATTAGGTGAAATGGCGACATGAATCGGCGAGGAAGAAGTAGCCTGCTAAAAGTTACAGTGCATTTTAACGTATAATGGCGCAGAAAGGGAGATCAAGGAGACCTTTCGGCAAGTCGCCGTGTGAACTCGGCGAGCTCAAGCATCACGCCAAAAGTTACAGAACAAACTCAACTAGACCTTGAAATTAAGGGAGATCTAAGGGGGACTTCGGTGAACCGTCGAACCACTCGGCAAGCTCGACGAAGGTCACCAAACAGCCCAACGTGCCAGTTTTCAATCCCAAGCTTAAAATTCAAGCCTGCAGCCCTTGAATTCAAAATCAAATACACAAACTATTCAATTACCACTAGAGCCATACCACCCATGCTCTCGGGGTACTCAGACTTCCCTTGGTTTGGCCAAAATTGGCCATTTGACAACTTTTGCCGTTAAGAATGACGTCAAACGCTCCATCATTGAGAAAATTACATCATTTGGCACAATTTGGGGTTACTTAGACTTCACCCCACTAGACCCAACACAAGTAAAGCGCAACCCAACAATATAGAACCAATTTTATCATACAAGACACGGTTTTCAATCAATTTGAAGCCTTTAGGCACACATTTCAACAAAATACTATCAATCCAACATATATAACACAATTAAAGTAACTACCCAACATCAAACAACAATACATTACCCATTTGATTTGATTTTAACCACAAACTTAAAGTACTGTGCTTAGAAAACCAACATGTATGCCGAAATTAGAATTTGAATAGCTAGGCGGCAAAAGTTCCCAGACTTCTAACATGATTTCACACAAAAGTGCAGGTGAAAGCAACAAAATATTGAAGATCAAAAGAGCGGGTGAAAAGGTATGAGAGTGAGAAATGAGAGAGGATGAAAGATTTTGAAATTTTAAACTGTTTGGTTGTTAAAACCATTCAGTTCGCGGCACCATCAGCGGTGTAAGTCGTGCTCGGCGATGCGCCTACTGGTATTTCCCTCGCCGAGTTTTATAGGACCTATTTGGCGAGTCATCGATTGAGCATTTAGCCTGCTGAGTTTTATAAAGTTCCCATTGATGCTTGGTGGTTCCAACAACGGTACATATCGGGGTTGGCCGACCTGTTTGGCGGGTCACCGAATGGAATTTTGCTCGCCAAACTACCTATTTTCCAACACTTTTAACCTTTCAACCTGCACAATCAACACCCATTATTCAAAATAAAAAACTAAAATATTAAAAACTTGGGTTGCCTCCCAAGAAGTGCCTTAGATAACGTCATGGCACGACGAGGATACCAAATCAAGCTTCATTTTTGGGATTTGGCATTGTGTCACTAGGCAACCCCCCTTGTTGTCTTAGATTCAAATGAGATGAAATTTGACCCATTTGAGTCTCCAGCTGCTGAATAGAAACTGTATGAGAGGTCACTATCTGATTAAGAGTTGAGATATCCTCTTTCATATCTTTCAACACTTTGTCTAACCCTTCGACTTTGTTAAGAATGCGTGAAAGCATATCTTCTGTATGACCACCTTCAAATTCCTTGGGGCTTTAATGCTCATGGAGAGGAATACACCTGTCCTTATCACCCATTCTTCCTTTACAAGTGGTGTTACGATCACACCAATCTCTATCACGGTTTCTCGAGCCCTCATCACTATTCCACCCTTAATTTCCACCTGATCTTAGGTAGTTTCCACTGTAACCTTCTCTTTGATTGGCTAGGAAGTTCACTTCCTCATTATAAAACGCTTCAAATTGTGCTTCATTGGGATTTACTCCACCAACACGCACAACATTAACACTCTTTGTACCAACACCCATGACATTTTTAGCCAAGATATCTAGTCGAGTCATCATTTTGGCCTTGTTTTGGTCTCTCTCTTGATCCTTTTCGATCTGCTCTTTTCTCATTCTAAAATTGATAGGAGAGACGTGGTCTTCACGGGTGTACCATGCCCTATTTATCTTGGTCATGCAATCAAGGAGTTGAGACGCTACTTCATAGGGTTGTTGCATTATACCACCAGGAACGAGTTGATCAACAACTCCTTTGTTCATTGAGTTGAGGCTCCTATAAAAGTATTGCAGCAGCACATTATTTGGAAGTCCATGTGTTAGGTATTGCAACACCGACTTCTTAAACCTCAGCCATGTCTCGTAGATTGGTTCACCTTCCAAGCGTTTAACCCTTTGGATGCTATCTCTAACTATCATCATATTCGATGGGGAGAATAATCTCACTTGCAATACTGTGATCAACTCATCCCCAGAGGTAATTGAGTCTCTTGGTAACTCAGATAACCATTTGGTGGCTTCACCCATCAAAGATAATGGGAACAACTTGAGACGGACTGGTTCTTGCGATTCGTTCTTAAATGAGAACGGACCACAAACGTCCACGAAGTTCAGAATATGTTCATGGGGATCCTCATAAGCTTGCCTTCTAATTGTAGGAGGTGAAGCATTGTGCTAGTAATATGAAAAATAGTGTTTCCTTTGGTTGGAGGTAGACATATTTCACCCACACCACCTAATGGAATTGGGTCATTTACATCATTAAGGTTTCCAACGTCATCTTGGTGGCCAACTTGGCTACCATTACTCCCCTTTACGCTTATCTCTTCTTACGTTCAACACAAAACCAAAAACTAAAATAAGTAGATTTAACTACAAATAAAAATATAACAATTTAACTTCACTAAAAGAATTTTAAACAACACCACTCCCCGGCAGCGACGCCATTATGATGAATAACATTTCACACACACTTCAGCCAATTCTAAGTGCAAACAATCGTTAAGCAATATAAAACCTAACAAATGAGTTGTGGTCGAACCCATAGGGAGTGATACGTGTTAAAATTCAATTACGAAGTACAAATGTGATACAGCTAGCTGTAGGAATAAATATTATAAAAAAAGACGTGAAATAAATTAAAAGAGTTGACAGGAATGTCAGATGGGGGATATTTTGTTTGCAATTATCAACTACAAAGCAGTCACATAAAATTGAAATAACAATACGAAGAGGGATGTGATCGATTATAGGCAAATTTTACTATATGGGTAATTGTAACTACTAATACATAGCTAAATATCAGTGGATAGGCTAGAATATGAGTGAAATAGCTTTTTCTCGAACGACTATCCCGCTTCAAAAGATTTCTTTCAAACATCCACAATCATAGCAATTAAGAACATTCCACCCTTAATTCATCCACTCTCTCAAGCTATATGAGTAGGATTGGGTTTATGATTCACGCTCTCGAGCTAAACCCATGTCAACCCAATACCTACAAAACCATTGATCAAAAGCCTTAGCCCTAAAATTTCTTTCTCGAGCAAGCTAAGAACACAAAATTACAACTAAATTTGCAACTACAATTCATAAATTAAACTTAAGATAATGATTAAACTCATTCTATATAGCATTTAAACTAGTACTTTGTTACATATAAGTTAATTCAACCCATAATCACATGATTACACCCTAAGAAGTTGGGTTTTAACCAAACATCATAAAAAGGTAAAACCGGTTACCAAATCTATTATATATCAATTAGGTAAGAGTATTCAAGCCTTTACAATGCTCAAAATCAAAAGAAACTAGTCACTCACTTGCAAAATGACCGAATTAAGTCTCAGAAAGCTTTCAAGTCTACTGGGAAACTATCAAACCTCCAAAGAAAACTATTTTAAATGGTAGAAAACTCCTCAATTTACAGTTCAAAATCTTATTTATAGTCACCAAAAATTAGCCACGAAGGGCCATTAGGCGAGGTAAGTTGGGTTCGCCGAGTGGTTCCGCGAACCGCCCTTTACTCTCTTCTATCGCCTTGATGCATTGGCTCTCAACATCCTCAAGTCCTGTAACTTTGGGCGATCAATATTGTCATCACATAACTGATCATCAATTCACCGACTACCCTTTTCCTATCGCCGACATGGTTTCTTCCATCAGATATGGCACACTAGAACTTTAGGCGGCTTGAAAAGCAACTCGGCGAGTCGTCGAGTGGTCTTGGCGATCACCAGGCTCGCCTTTCTCCACTTCTTCAGCTTGTTTTTGTTTCTTTTTTGTCTGTTAGTGTCCTTGCTTTTCTCCTTAATTCACATACGTAAAAATCAAGACTTAATCATCAGTTTATAGCCTAATTTAGGCATTTGAGGACACTATAACTATCAAAACAAAGCCCTAAATGAGTCCAAATCTAGGACTCATCACTTTGAAGAGGTCCCAAATTTGTGTAGATTTTGTCTATGTTTATGCATTTTTATTTTGTTTTTAAAATCAATTATAGGAAGGTATTCACAATAAATAAATTGTGTATGTGAGAATCAGAAATTTTACTATCTAATATCATTTTTTCTTCTTAATAAAATTAGCACTACAAAGAATATTTGAAGACCTTTAATCTATAACTTTGAAATATGTCTTTACTTTTGTTTTCTTAAAATATAGACAAAAGTTTGACTTATTTGATGTACAAAATAGTGAACATGAATAATTATGGTGCAAAAATGATCATTGATGAAAATCGTTGATTTGCCCATGGAGATCCCTGATGAAATATTCAAGGACATGTCATATCGATAAATGGTAAAAACGTGTCTTGGCAAGGAAGTGGGAACATTTTTGGGTTATGCATCCAATACTAGTTCTAGATAGGGAGTTCTTTGAACAGAAAGGTGGTACTATAGGATTGATTGAAAATGGTTTTAGTAATATGATTGAGAATATTGTCTAGCAACATGTTGGATCCTTAGTCAAATTTTTCCGTGATTTGTCAACCATCTATTGTAATGGTAGGGACCTTGACCGTTGGTTGTTATGTGTAACAAGTAAACGTGTCAAAGAACTTACCCTAAAAAATCACAAATGCACACATTATACATTGTCATTTTGTATATTGATTGTCCAACTATCACATATCTAGATGTCACAAATTTCATAGTCAAACCACATTCTCCCAAAGCATTCTTCCCAAACCTCCTTGACTTGACCTTCAAGTTCATCAAATTTTGTCCAAACAAAGCAAATTATGTCTTGAGTACCCCATTAATTTCCTCCTTAACATTCATTTCCACACAATATCTGCTCCTAGGATCAAGTTATTGACTACTCATGATAGTCATGACATTCGTCCGAATTTTTTGGAAAATTTCTCAAATGTTAGGGATTTGTTATTTCGTGAAGAGTTAGAAACTTATATGGCGAAAGGGAGGTTCATTACAAGGTCACTTCTTCTTTATTTTTTCTATAACCTAACAAGGCTTGTTTTGAATAATTCTTGCATTCAGGTGAGTATAATTTGATCAAGAAATATTTCAGTATTCTTTATTACTATGCTTCTTATATATACTTAACCATTAATGAACTTTTGCCTTTTGTTTTTCTTTTATAAAGCATTTGGGTACAGAAATTATTCGAAAAGGGTTACAGTCAAAACTCTACCATTTGAAGCATGTAACATTGTGTGTGACATTTGTGAATCTAAACGAAGTTTGTGATGTTCTTTCCTTGATTAGACATTCTCCCAACTTGGCTTCACTGGAAATAGATGGAATGTATCTCACCTTTTATAATTTAAAATCGAGTTTAAGTTATATATACATTGATAATAGGTTACCTTTACGTGTTGTAGTAGGTAATTTGTCTTAATTTTAATACCATCAGTTTAACTTGGTTACCAGTAGATACTTTTTAGTCAGTTGATAGACTAAAAACATTCTACATTGTCATTGTATATCAGTTAAACACTTTACATTTTTAGAGTTTAACCTATATTCGTATCGACAATGTAATGAATTTTATGCTCGATCAATATCACGTTATACAAATTAAAAAATATCTACAAGTAATATTTTATAGTAACGGAATTTGTAATCCTTAATGTAAGAGAGTTTTATTTGTTACAACTTGTAAAAGTTACTAACCTTTTTTTGTTTGAATTTCTATAGGTTTTCAATACCTGGAGTGAAAGAAACATAGGTGACACGTGCATGAATTTGTGGAACTAAGAGAGTTTGAGGGGAAACTATTTGAACTCATTTTTTAAAAGCTCATATTGGCATATTCCCCTTCACTTTCAAGGATGATTGTTGAACTTTCTGATGAACTTGATGTAGCTGAGGTATTGGATTTGTATGAAGAACTTACGATGTCCATAAAAGCATCACTAAGGGTAAAAGTCATCATGGCACCTCTGGTCAAGATGTGTAAATTGTGTTCAGAGGCAGATTCAAAATTTTAGTTGATGGAATATTTCAAATGATTTCAATGATTTTTACTTTCCTTTCATGCTTGAACTTGTGATATTTTGTACGGGTCTTCTTTAATGTTTTGTGGAGATTATGGATGAACTATTATTTCTTTTTATTTTTCCATTTGAAGACTTGTTGGTTATCAATCATGTGGGAGACTATGGAATTGTATAACATAAGCAAACTCTACGTCGATAATATACATATGAGAAAGATGCTTGGTATATGAGGAAGCATGCCTTAGTCATTAAAAAGATCATTTTAGAGCTATACAAACTTAAGTGCAAAGTAGATAATATCACTAGTGGGTATTCGACCCACTACGCATGCAATCTTATTAACTATATGGTTGATGGTGGGCCAAACCTTAAGGTTCAAGTAAGTTTAGGAAAATCCAGAAATTGTTGAAATGATGGTTGAGAAAACCTCAATGAATACTTGTAGATAATTCTCATAGCATGATCAAGTGTGTCAAATTAAAGACACTCATTACGCATATTTCTCCTGATATAGGTGTATCCCTAGGATTCGACTCGCTCTTCTAGTATAGAACTAGGAGAACACTGTTTCAAATCAAAGTGAAAATTCAGCACAAGCACCATATATTTTAGGAGGAAGAATATCTCTCTCTATGTTTTCCACACCTTTCTCAAGATTACATGAACACGATAAATATATATATGCAAAGAAAACAAAACTGATAATGTCTCAAAGGTAAATTTTCACGCTCCGACCCCTACACCCCGGACGTGGTTGGCACATGAGAACCATTGCTGGCCCCAAGCGAACCCTTGGCCTGGCTTATTTACTAAGCGGAAGACTTAACTTAACAAGACAACCTCTAAACATAACTTTAAAGAGATACAAAACATAGCCAAAATGGCAACTGAAGTCTTTAAACAACATCTGAATGATAATGTAAAAACAACTGAACTACTAACTTTCTCTTTCTCTATGAAGCCTCTAAACAAATAGGGATGTCAGAACAAGACCCCCGATCATCCTAACAAAAAAATACTGAAAGCAAAGTAAAAGGAGTCCTCCAGAATGCAAGGAGGCTCACCAATAGACTCTGAGTGCTGAACCTGATCAACGAGGCACTGGATGCTGATCCTGGTTACCTGTGTCTGCAACATAATACGATGCAGGTCAACTGACATCAGTACATTAAATGTATGAGTATGCGAGTTGTAATGCTAAACATATCATATGGTTGAAAAGATTCTGAAAGAAATACTTACCTTGTCTCTTCTCAACTCATGAATAACTCAACTCATAATAAAGCAATGAAACACATGCAATATATGAAAAGCTTTATAAAACATTAAAAGAAACTTAGTTCGTTAAAGAAAATGCAATAACAAACTCAACTTTACTCATATCACAAATTAATATAGTTTTTGTGGGAGTTTCTCTAACAGGCAACCACCACTATGAACCTAAGTGGTGATACATCGTCTTCCCCATGCTTGCAAAACTGTCCTATACTTTGTCATCATATAGAATGCTTAACTTAGTGGATCCACTAACTTATGCTAAAAATATCTTAAGGAGTCATCTAAAAAGTATGATGCTTTACTACCCATGATGGCTACATGATTTATGGAGACGTGAGGTATCTGAACTCAAGCCCGTCCCCATATCGGTGCTCAATACTACTCCCAAAATATACTTTAGCCCATATGTTTGTAAAAACAAAACTCTTTCTTTGGTTTGAGATAATTACTCAAAATATAGCTTAAAAGTTCTTTTGGAAATGTCAGTTTCCTCTTTTCTGAAAAACTAGCTCAAAGGCTCTTTTGGAAATCAAAGTTTCCTCTTTACTTGAAAAATAAACTAGCACAAAGGCTCCTTTTGAAATCTCAGTTTGCTTTCTTGTGTAAATGTTAAAACATTTAATCTTTGGGAATACATAGTGCCGATATACTCTTTTGAAGAAATGACTTCAATCTTTACTCTTTACTCTTTACTCAACTCAAAACTTAAGTCTTAAAACAAAGTTAAGACATTTGTAAAAGACTTTTGAAAACATTATGAACTTCTCTTGACTTGACTCTTAACTTCTCTTGACTTGACTCTTTACTTTCTTTGAATTGAATTATCGATTCAGGGATTGTGATAGGAAGGATCTCATGATGTTTAGGAATAATTTTAGATAGCTAAACATGAGACACGATCAACAAATCACCGTCTTGGAACAAGTCCGCGACGCGGAGATGCTTTTAAATAATTGATCGTGAAATATAATTTTGAAACAGAGGAGTCCATGTCTTCTCCGCAACACGGAGAGAAAATTTTCACCCTGAAGGAACAAGTCCGCGTGGAACCTGTTCCTTGTTCGACTTTTTCTTTATTTTGTTTTCCAGCCCCAATTCGCCTAAACTCTACTATTGTTCTCAAATTTATTTTAGATTCAGCTACGCTGCATATGTACTCAAGAAACTAACTCAAAACAACTCTAAAACTCAACGTATAGATCTCAGAAACTCCTTAATTCAGCCCAATTCAAGAACGACATTCAAATTCAAGAATATCTATGAAGACCATCAACTTTCAAACACTTTTAGGATGAATTTCGCTGAAATATACATGCTTGGAGTGTGGGTGAATGAACCCAACGCTATGAAATACTCATATACCTTGTATGATCAATTCCTTGGCGAAATCCACAACCAAAATCGATCGTTCTTGGTGAATCTTGCATTTCCTCTTCTCCTTTCTCTTATTTTCTCTTTTCTCCAAGCCCTAGCGTGAAACTTCAACTTTTCTAAACTGGAAAAATATGATTTTTACCCCAATTAACTCCTAAAAACAAATTAGAATGATTAAGTAAGGAAAATACTAAATTACCCTTCCAAATCCGGATTAGGCTTTCCTTATTCCAACACCCCAACATCTAAAGGGCATAACTCACTCATACGAACTCCGAATCGTGCAAACTCAGCGGTGTTGGAAAGGATATTCCAAGATATTTCCAGCCATATATGGAAATACATCTAACTCATTCTGATCTAGGAGTTATGGCCGTTTGAAGTTGACCAAAACTCAACTTATTCTAACTTAACAAAATTTTCTAGATTTTCATTCTTTCCAAAAATGACTATCTCCAATTATTAGGTTCTTCCTAGTTATTTCAAATTGCAAGATGTTACAATATCTCCCCCTTTGGAAGATTCGTCCTCGAATGAGATTACCCTTACTAGGTTAAGGGTGGTAACATCAAGTTCAAACACCCAACAAGCAAATGCAAACAAACAATATGCTCACTCATAATTTAAAGAGTACTAGAAGAGAATTAGTACCTTGATCTGCACTCTCTTCGAATTCAAAGATATGTGGACCTGGTTCCTCCAACGAACTTTGACTGATGCTACCTCTTTTGTTCTCAACCTGCGAACTTGGCGATCTAGAATCTGAACAGGAATCTCCTTATAACACTACTAAAAATTTGACCTAATGCAACGCTTATTTAGCAACAATTTTACAACTGTGGCAATAGAGTATGTGTTGCAACAATTATGACCGTTGGGATATATGCTTAGATCTAATAGAACAATTCATAATATAAACCGTGGCATCATCTATATAATCGTTGTTATAGATTATCTATGGCCACATACTTATTAACTATGGCAAAAAAACCCTCTGTGGCAACAGTTCGTTTAAGTGAAAATATAAAAAAAATTGCCAAACCCATTAATTTTATGTGTAAAAAATTAATTTCCCTCCACAAATTTAATTGACCCGCAATTTTCTTATTTCAGTGAAATAAGAGCTCAAAATACATTCCCAAATACCCATTTCATTTCTCTAATAATCAAAATCAAAGCATGAGTTAGCCCTAAAATTCCAGAGCTCCGGTGAGTCCTACAGTGGTCTTCTTCGACAGCAAAAGCACGAGTTTTCCCTAAAATTCCAGAACTCCAACGACTCCAACAGTGGTCTTCTTTGACAGCAAAATCACGAGTTTGCCCTAAAGTTCTAGAACTTCGGTGACTCCTACAGTGGTATTCTTCGACAGTAAACTTGGAGCTTCGATGAAGAACTAGTTCCTTCTCCTACAGTTATCTTCTTCTCCGGTGTGAAGTGTTCATCTTCAGTGGTCTTCTTCTCCAAAAGTAGCCTTCTTAACATTAAGCTTCTGCATATAAAGGTGTACTGTTCTTAAGGTGATTTCTAAGTCCTCATTGACTTTATTTTGTTATACATGTACTATTTTCCAAAATCAGAAATTTCGTTGAAGGGTTTCTAAAAATATCTTAAAGAATAACAAATGGGTTTGTTGAAATGTTTGTTATTTGTTCTGATTTAGGCCTGTTTGATATACTCCATTTGTATTTTAGACTTTGTAACTCAAATTTTGTGAAGATTTGATAAATCTGTGAAAATCATTGAAAAGATGGGTTTCATTTGTATGAAATAACTACTAATTTGTAGTTGATTTTGTCCTAGGGCTTTGAGTATTATGATTTGCATTTTGAGTTTGATCTATCTATGTGAACGAAAATTTCCCATTGGTCGAAAGGTTGAAGTTATTATTGGGAACTTTAATTTTCATATCATTATGAATGTTTTCAAAGTTTACTGATATAGCTACTGTCATAGGTGATAGGTTAAGTTGAACAAAACATTTTTTTCCACTGATTGGGAATATATATAAAACAGTTGGTGAAAACTCCATTTTATTGGATTTTGGATGTTGAAACCTATTACTCATGTTATCTCTTTTACTTTTTTATTGTATCTACGTAATGACTGTTCTAGTATGTTTGTTTATATGCTGGAAAAATTTCATGTTCCTAAGCTTTCATGTTCTGGCAAACGACAGTGTGTGCATCTGTTTCATCACTTTATGACTCTACTGATTTCTCTAGTCTTATGACTGATGAGAAATATGTTTTCGACATCTCTGTCCTCTAAGGGATAGAAACATCACATCCCCTTTAAGTGGAACATTTTATTTTGTTGTAGAAACTTTGCTAGGTTGTTCTGAAAAGGCCAAGCATAATATAACTCTTTGTCTATGCAGCCTACTAGTGTTCCAGATCATTTCTCCTTTCCTCAATCTAGTGAGTTCACCGAATATTATCGTAGTTGCTGTGACTGAATATGTAGCAGATGCAGTCAAGATGTTGTGGCCCCTGTGATATCAATCTACCATTTATAATTTGATGGCATTCAAAATTTTATTTCAGGAAAATAAGACACCTCACATTTCAAATAATATCTAGAATTGGATGCTTATTTGAAATAATATATATACTTTTGAAAAGGTAACATAACATCTAATAAATAAAATCTTTAAAAGATGATAAAATATAAGACCCTAATTGTTAAAAACCACTCAATAGACAAGTCACTAGATTTATTCTACTGTTGTTCATTAGCTCTAGGATCAGTACTACCCTGAGATACTTTTATATGTATTGGTGTTTGTTTAATAGTTTAAAGTGACCTAAAATGATCTCATCAGGTCATTTTCTACCATTTTTGTGAATGACTTTTACCTTATTATCTATAATTCTTCTTCTTCTATGTAGTAAGGCAGTACCTACAATGTACTATAGAATAAATTGAGGAATTAAACTATCAAGTAAAATATAGGTTATGTAACTAAATTTCAATTACCTAATTACCTAAATTAGATCATTTACAATCGTAATTTTGTTAGAAACAATAAGGTAAAGAATATCTTGAAACTTTGAAAGGTAAAGTTCTCTTGATACTGCTTGTACTAATGAATTGTTTTCTTTAATGTTTTACTCATGTAACATAGGATATTTAATGGATGTTGGAGATAAAAATTGGATGGATCTACGAATATCCACCGATGAGTATATCCATGGAGTTAATGATTTTCTAGATAAGGCATTTGAACGAGCTTCCCAATGAGATGAAATATTATGTCCTTGTAAGAAGTGCTTTAATCGGTATTGGCATTGTCAAAATGTGGTGGAGGATCACTTGATTTGTCATGGATTTGTTCATGGATACACCAAATGGGTTTTTCATCAAGAAATACGCCACATCCAACCAATGATGATGAAAATTTCGACAGGAATGACGGTATTGATAAACTACTTCAACATATTTTTAGAAATATCGCAGATGACTTGAGGCATGAAGGAGTAAGAGAGGGACTATCTGAAGATGCAAAGATATTCTTTAAGTTAGTGGAAGAAGGGAAACAAGAGTTGTATCCGGGGTGTAAGAACTTTTCTAAGTTGAATTTCACCATTCGATTATACTTGTTTAAATGCATTCACAGGTTGAGTAATGTAGCCTTTTCAGGATTGTTAGACTCGATAAAAGAGGCATTTCCCTTTGCTCAGATACATGAGTCTTTCTACAAGGCAAAAAAGGTGATAAAAGATTTGGGTCTTCATTATGAAAAAATTCATGCATGTACTAACAATTGCATGTTATTCTGGAATGACACTGCAAAGTTAGACAAGTGCTCGGTGTGTGGATCTTCTAGATGGAAGAATGTTCGTCATGACTTGACTAATAAGGTCACTAAAATTCCAGCAAAGGTTTTAAGGTACTTTCCTTTGAAGCCTAGGCTTCAAAGGATATTCATGTGTTCTAAAACATCTGTAGCTATGAGATGGCATGATACTGAATGACCCAAAGATGGAAATTTAAGACATCCTATTGATGGAGAAGCTTGGAAGGATTTTGATTCCTTGCACCCTGACTTTGCTAGTGATGCTCGTAACGTTAGATTGGGTCTTTCAAGTGATGGTTTTAATCCATTTCGAACTATGAGCATTTCCCATAGCACATGGCCAGTTATGTTGATGAATTATGACTTATCACCATGGATTTGCATGAAATCGGAGTATATAATGTTGTCAATGATTATTCCAAGTCCATCGTCTCCAAGAAATGATATTGATGTATACTTACAACCACTGATTGCAGAGTTGAAGGAACTATGGAAAGTGGGAGTGGAAACATATGATATTGTAACTAATCAAACATTTATGATGCATGCAGCTTTGTTGTGGACAATTAGTGATTTTCCAGCATTGGCAATGCTTTCAGGATGGAGTACCAAAGGGAAATGGTCATGCCCCACTTGTAATCATAACACTTTTTCCCAATATGTCAAACATAATCATAAGATGTATTATTTGGGTCATCGAGCATTTTTGCATCATGATCATCCATATAGAAGAGATAAAAAATCCTTTAATGGTAAAGAGGAGCATAAAGTTGCACCTACTCCTTTATTAGGCGTGTAAGTTCTTGAAGAATTTTGTGAATTCGATAACGTTTTTGGAAAGGGCCAAAAGAAAAGAAAACGAAAGAATGGTGGTCCATGGGAAAAAATACATATTTTTTGAGTTGCCGTATTGGGCAACAAACAAATTGAGGCATAACCTTAATGTGATGCATATAGAGAAAAATATTTGTTACAGTTTGCTTGGGACTTTATTGGATATACTTGGAAAGTCCAAAGATCATCTAAATTCTCGCTATGACTTGCATGAGATGGGGATACGCAAAGAGCTTCAACCGGTAAAATATTGTGATACTGGAAATATTCATTTTGCTAAAGCTTGTTTCTCTATGAAACCAGAGGAGAAAAGGTTTTTTTGCACTGTTTTAAAAGATGCCAAATTACCAAAAGTATTTGCCTCTAATATATCAAGTCGTGTGCAAATTGAAGATATGAAAGTATCAGGATACAAAAGCCATGATGCTTATTTCATATTACATTACTTGATCCAGGTTGTTGTCAGAAAAGTGTTGCCCAAGAATGTGTCTTTGATCTTAATAAGGTTGGGGAATTATTTTAGAGCCATATGTAGTATGTTTATAAGAAGAAGCGATCTTCATAAGCTGAAGGCCGAAATCATAAATATAGAATGTGAGCTTGAAAAGATTTTTCCTCTATCCTTTTTTGATATAATGACACATTTTCCTATCCATTTAGTGGATGAAATTAATCTTGGAGGCCCGACTCATTTGCGTTGGATGTATTATACTGAAAGAACTATGTGTGACTTCAAGGGGCTTGTTCGTAATCGAAAAAATCTAGAAGGGGAAATAGTAGAGGGTTTTTCAGTTATAGAGTGTTTGACCTTTATTTCGAGATTCCTACCTGATATGGTGAAGACAACATTTAGTAGGTATCAAACAGAGGATGATGAGGACAATCAAACAGGGGAAGGTGATGCTTCACCTTTATATCCTAAGACAGGTCATCCAATCGGAAGTATGAATAAAAGGAAAGGCAAGACTTTTAACATGGAGCATAATGAGTGGTTTAAATCTAATCGATATGCTTTGTTCAATACTGGAGATGAAAAAGTAGAGACATTCATCAAGTAAGATAAAATAGGCATTAGCTTTTAAATTTAAATTCCATTAATAAGGTTACATTAATTAAATTGCATATCATTCTTGCAGGGAACAGAAGAATTTAATCGATAATCGTACTAGAGGAAATGCATGGGTAAAAGCACAAATCCATAGTATAGAATTCAGTGATTGGTTTAGGGATAAAGTTAAAAATATTGAAGTGTCCAATCATTTAAGATGGCTAGCTAAAGGGCCAAATTTTGTGCCTAAAAGATATACTGGATATTTCATTAATGGATATAGATTTCATACAAACACACGGGATGTCCCTTGCAAGACTCAGAATAGTGGAGTGACTTTGTCAGCAACAACTGATAGTTTTGCTAGCGCTAGGGACCAAAATCCTATCGATGGAATGGTATCTATTATGGAATTATTCAGGATATCATTGAGATTGATTATTGGTGTTGCTTTAGTGTTGTACTTTTTAGATGTGATTGGTTTCATAATGAAGTTGATGAATATGGATTGACTTGGGTATACTTCAATAAAAAATGCAGCACAAATGATTAGATGTGATTGGTTTCAAGTGCATCAAGTTTTTTATGTGGAAGACCCAATTGAGAAAAATGTATATTATGCAGGACATAAAGTTCCAGTGGATTTGGATGATTTGGAGGAAGAGAATTGTCCTAATATTGAAGAATCATTTTGGAGAGAGACTAACGATGACATTGGTTCATCAGAAAGAGTACTCGATGTAGATATTAGATGGTCAAGAGAAGATCTCCTTGTTGATATCATTGATCTGCCTGCCCTTGCACAACATTCAGAAGATGTAACTATGAAAACATCAGAAGAGGAGGATGACTTTGATGACACTGATTGGGATTGGATGGAGGCTGATGATTGACAAAGGATCTTCCTAACTTGTTCAATACATTCTCTTTTTCATTTTTTTGTAGTGAGTAATAAATACCTTTTTGAGTTGCATCATATAAAGTATGAATGTCGATTGGCCTCTCTTTGGATTTCTACTTATTTGCTACTGCTAGTTGCTTGATTTCTGCTTATTTGTGTTGAAATATTTTCTTGCTAATGTTGGTACTATAGATATATTATTACAGATCATATTGTTGTTTGTTCTTCTCACTTTCATTGTTTTTGTTATTCACATTTGAAAATTCTGCAGTAAGAGGCTTCTTCTGTCGTATTTTTACACATATTTGGATAGTCATGAGTCAACAAGAGTCTTCAAAAAGAAACAAAAGAGCAAAAAATAAGACATATGCTAAACCTGGATCATTATCATTCTTGGCAAATAAAAAACGACGGTTATTGAGAACAAATGAAAATTTTCAAGCTATAGAGTAAGAGAAAGGACATCTGCTTAAATTAATTGAACAAAAACCAGTAGCACCACAATCTGAACCTAATGGACAATCTGTAGAAGAGCAGCCTCGTGAGCAGCGTCTTGGGCAACCTCTTGAGCAGCAACCTATAGAGGATCAAGTGCAAATGAACTCTGTCACTCCTCCAACTAGTGAACAACCTGAAGAACAAGGTAACATATAAACGTAGAAACTTACTAAATTCATCTATGAATTCTAATTTCCTATATTTTCTTATAGCTGAAGGTGTTTCCAGTAAAAACAAAAGAGGTCAAACGCAAATGCATAATGTACATGCACAAAAAGAGCATAAATTGATCTTATTGAATAGGCTAAATCAACCGGTTGGTCCTACTGAGGACATTGTGACAGAGTTCAGTAGCTTCCTAGGTACATTGGCAAGAAATGTGACTCTTTGCCCATTTACTATATTTGATTGGAGGAGAATGCATACTAAAAAGGATTTATGGGATTATACTAAGGTTTGGTGTTTTCACTATTTAATCTCTTGTAGAATTATTTTACTTCAATTGGAAAACTAAATGACACCAAATTGTAGGAGAAATACATTATTCCTGAAGCTGCAAAAGATTGGGCTTTGGTAACAATTTGAGAGGCTTGGAGAAGGCATAGAAGTGACTTGAAGATAAATTATTACGATCCATATGACAATGATGAAATTCGAATGGCAAAAAAGCCTGGTCATATTCCAGAATGTCAGTTTGGAGAGCTCCTTAAATATTGGAAGTCTGAGAAATTCAAGGTAAAATGTAGTTCAGAATCTGAAACATCCAGCTTATTCTTCTCCTAATCTCTTTTGTGATATAGTTGATACTGCAATTTTATTTTTCTTTAACTTTCGCTTCTCTGTTGCAATATTGTTGCAACTTGTTACTTCTTCCAGTGTGGTAGTCACAACTAAAACAGAGGATTTTTCTCCAATCTTAGAGAATGTTCATTGGTAGTCATAACATTCATACTTACAAAGCATATTCTTTACTTGGATTTGTTAAAAAAGAAATATTGAGACATTGACCTCGTCTAGTACATTATGTAGCACCCATATGCCTTTTGTTAACATTATTGATTCATTTATTTGCAGAAAATGTCTGAAAGAAATACTAAGAACCGAAAAAAGCTGATGAATCCACACACAACAGGCAAAAAGTGTTTTGCTTTAATCCGTAGTAAATTGGTGTGTTCTCTTATTTATTATCTAGTCTTAACCTATCATTTAAGCAACTCCTTATATCTATTTTTATGGGACTAGGAAAAAGAAAAGTAATTTGTATCCGCTAAGGAGCTCTTTGTGGTCACAAGAACAAGAAAACCTCGTCATTTGAACAAGGCATTGAATGAGAACACAACTAGTAAAATTGTACGAATACTGTCAATATATTTTTTTTACTGAGACTAATAATTTATTCTAAATTTTAATTTACAAGAATGCTTGTTGGATATGCTTTTTTAGGCTGAAATGGAGGAGATTGAAAAGCAAATGAGCACAAATGGTCAGTCTGTTGATGCATTTTCAGCCGTCATGGGTCCAGAACATCCGGGACGTCTAAGACTATATGGAGTGGGGGTTACAAAAACAACTTTGAAAAAGAAAGTTGACAATTCTGAACCAACTTTGAATGCAACAAATGATGCAGTGCAACCAATGCAAGAAAGGATGCAAAAAATGGAGAAACAAATGGAAGAACAAAGGAGAACTATGCGACAAAAAGTTATTGCAGATGTAGTTGCACAACCTCAGCATGTAGGATTAATTGATCCTAACATACTAGCAGCATTGTCTGTTCCTTCCCCAAGAGAAGCTACTTCTGCTCAAACAGCCGAGCAAGGTTTATTGCTATTTATTCTGATTGTGGCCTTGTCGGCTATTTATTCTGATTATGGCCTTGTAGGCTATTTATTATGATTGTAGCCTTGTCGGCTATTTATTCTGATTGTAGCCTTGTCGGCTATTTATTCTGAATGTGGCCTTGTCGGCCATTTAGTTAGCTGAGTGTTTTCTAGGTTCAACCTCGTCGGCTATGAGTTATTAAGTATCAGCTAACATCATTGCATATACCACTATTTTAGGAGATGTCCCTTTTTTTTCTTGTTGTACCATTTTAATGTCTGATGGACTGCTGTAACATTTATGTTATAATGGACTACTGAGTAATGTCTTGTCGATTTGTTATTGCCTATTTCTTCTGATTGTGGCCTTGTCGGCCATTTGGTTAGCTAAATATGTTCTAGGATCAACCTCGTCGGCTATGAGTTATTAAGTAACAGCTAACATCATTCTATATACCACTGTTTTAGGAGATCTCCCCTTTTTTCTGGTTGTAGCATTTTAATGTATGTTGGACTGCTGTAACATTTATGTTTCTTGGTAAACTATAAAATACCATTAACAAACAAGGGGCCAATACACCTAGGATCATTTAAGGTAATTGACAAATGACGTTGTAAGCCATAATAGAATCCCGTAACTCTTTCCTGCCTTCCTTTGTATTATAGGCATAAACCGTTGTCATGATAAATCTCTGTTGCAGAGAAATACTTCTCATTGCCTCCATTAGTGTAACTATATGTAATCCGGCCTCCAAGTTATCCAAATCCTACCAATGTAATGAGAAGAAAGATTAGTAATGAACGACCAACCAGCAAACATCTTCTGAGCTATCAAATCAATCCTCCCTACTTTTATTTTTGTTTCCAGTAACCCTACCAACCAAATTTTTTCATTATTACAAAGGAGTTTCACCTCCTTTTGTTTATTAGGGCCATTGAGCCCTCTCACATTCCAACAAAGACAACTATCCATTCCCAATGTTGGGATTAGGATGGCCTCCCACTATTCCTTCACTGTTACTGATAGCCTTCTTACTCTTACCCTCTTTGTGTAGTACCTGAAAATTGTTTTTACTCTCTACATGTAGTGCCTGCTTAGTTTGAGACTTTAGTGGTTTTAGAGGTGTGACCCAAACATTAATTGCACTCTGATTCTAAGATTCATCTAATATGTCCACCTTATGAGGATCCAACGTACTTGTTGGAGATGATATTTGCTCCTGAACAATGATTCCTTCAATTGAAGGTTGGATATCTTGGCCAACTCGAGTCGCCTTTCCTTCCAGTTCGTCCCTTTTTGTTCCCGGAGTTGTATTCTTCTTCCTACAGTTCACTTCTGAATGGCCATATTTATCAAAAACCTTACACAACGTTGGCTTGCAATCATACAACACCTTCTGCTATATCAAATTACCCTTCTCCGACCTGAACAGGATCACCTCTGGCAGTGTTGTGTCCATTTCAACTTCAACTAGCAGCCTGGCAAAGTTTAGTCCTACTTTTCTTTCAGTATTATGGTCCACCATTAGAGGTTACCCAACCAAACTACCAATCTTACTAAGTCCTTCCGGACTCCAGTACTTAAAATCAAGACCAGAAAGCTTGATCCAAATAGGTACAATGCTTAGTTCTTCCCTCGTAAATTCCATATCAAGATTCCATGCCTTCACTATAAATGGTTTGTTGTCAAAGTGGTATATGCCACCTTGCAACACCTCTTGCTTCCCTACTTCAATGTCAAATCGAACTATAACAATACCATTCTTGAGCATCACCACTTTGTTAATTCTTAGCTTGGACCAAAGCCTGAGTATGAATCCTTTAGCACTTCAAATGGGGGTTGGGGTCCCAACACATAACACACTACTGCAGTCTTCCA
>JAJONQ010001973.1:0-33877 GCA_036250385.1 Solanum microdontum | reverse complement strand
TAAACAAGGAAAGAAAACGTGTATGGAGAAAATCCCTAAAATTGGGTAACTGAAAATTTTAGTTCTAAAAAAAGGAAGTGAAATCAAATTAATTACCTATTATTAATTAATAATAAAAACCTTTAAATAGATTAATAATTTATTAAATAAATATAATTTGATTTTTAAATAAAATTAAATTTAATTGATATGTCATAACCCGTAAATAATCTGTTATAAGCAAGAATTTTTTAAAAGTAGATTTAAAACCCGTAATATTTACTCTTAAATGTGTATATGGGGTGATTTTTCCCTTTTTTCAATTATAATAATTTTTTAAAAATATTACTAGATGATGGATACTCGTGCACACAGGCCCAACACATATTTGACAGTAATTATCATAATAGTTTGGCAATATATATAAGCATTTGCTATTGCACTGCCTATGCATGTTTATGTTAGGCTTTATACATATTTACATATTTGTACACAAAAGACAAAATAGATGGTACAGTAAGTCATCTTGATGCTTTGTAGTTGAAAAAATATCTGCAGTTGCAAGAGAAGTGTTTTAAGTTGTGGAGGTATAACTTAGTAAGAATGGAGCTAGTATGGCTGATTGTGACATACGTTGTTGAAACTCTGGATGTCTTGCCCTTTCCTTTTGTAGATTTTCATAGAAGGCAACACATATGCAAAAGCATAGCAAACTGAGATTCACCTTGTTGCAAAAACTTTCTGAAAAACCAAGTGTGAGAATAGAAATGAATAATTATTTTAGTAATATGATAGTAAGCAGTTCAAACAATAGAATAGACATGTTAGAAATTAGACATAATATGTTCTTCAAATAATGTATAGAATGTATGAACTAATTGTATTTAAAAACATTATTAAGTAATTTTCTTATTTTTATTACTCTTTTATATAGTTATGGACATTTTGTAAGCTGATAAGTTTAGAATGTATGGAGTTTGTTTGAAAACTTGTTTGAAGAAAAGTTCAAAAGCGAAACAAGGGGACCCACTATCACCAACCATCTTTATCATTGCAGTTGAGGTTTTGGCTAGAAACCTCAACCATCTATTCATGGATCAAGATTTTAAGGGATTTGGAGTACCAAAGTGGGGTCCAGAGATTAATCACTTGTCTTATGCAGATGATACTATATTGTTTTGTTCAAGACACCCTAACTACTTCATGAAAAAAGATGATGAAGGTGTTGAGAGGATATGAAGAGGTGTTTGGACAAATGGTTAAGCTTGACAAAAGTCTAGTTTACCTGCATGAAAAGGTGTCAGTTGGAATCTGCAGCAAAATAAGAAGAATTACAGGTATTAGGCAAGGTTCTTTTCCATTCACATATCTGGGTTGCCTCATTTTCTATGGAAGGAAGAACAAATTCCACTTTGAGGCCTTGATTAAAAAAGTGATTAAGAGAATTAGCTCTTGGCAAAACAGGCTACTATCTTTTGGAGGCAGGTATGTGTTGATAACACATGTATTACAATCTATGCCAATATATATTTATCAGCCATGAACCCACCAGCTAGTGTCACTAATCAGTTGCATAGAATTTTTGCAAAATTCTTTTGGGCTAACACAACAGGTGCTAAGAACAAGCACTGGGTGGCATGGGATAAAATGTGCTATCCAACAAAGGAAGGAGGTCTGGGGTGGAGATTATTACATGATGTCTCAAAGGTACTTTTTGCTAAGCTCTGGTGGAATTTTAGAACTTCCACAAATTCATTATGGGCATCCTATATGTGGAACAAATACTACAAGAAGTACCACCCTATTCTTGCTCAAGGATATTGGACATCACATGTGTGGAGGAAAATGACATCAGTCGGGGAGGAGGTAGAACAGGAAATATGGTGGCAAGTTAAGTCTAGTAACTCTAGCTTCTGGTTTGACAATTGGACTAAACAAGGAGCCTTATATCACATTAAAGAAGGGGCAAAAAAGGAAGAGGTGAAAGTTAAAGAGTTTAGTACAGAAGATGGTGGAATCGACATAAACTCTTACAAAATATGTCAACAGAGATGGCAAATTACATCATGGAGAACATCTCACCACCAAGCTTACTGTTTGGGAATGATGTAGCATGGTGGATGGCAAACTCACAAGGTAGATTCAAGGTGAAGTCAGCTTAGGACTTGATGAGAAGTAAATATGAACAAATGAGGGATTATGATTTAATCTGGAACAGAGGACTACTTTTTAAGATCAATTTCTTTTTGTAGAGAGTGTGGAAGAGAAGAATTTCCACAGATGATAACCTGAAAAGGATGAAGATTAACATAGTCTTCAGATGATGGTGTTGTGATAAGAAGGAGGAGGAAATAATAACTCACTTATTTCTAACAGCCCCCATAGCTGCCAAGCTATGGAGGATTTTTGATAATTTTGCAGGGATAAACATAGAGGGGATGCATCTACATCAGCTCATCATAGCTTGGTGGAAACATGAGGCAACATACAAATTGAAGAGCATATATAAAGTCATGCCAGCTATCATCATGTGGAGTTTATGGAAAAGAAGAAATGCATTCAAACATGGTAGTGGCATCAATTATGAAGGAATAGTGGACATAATAATGGAAGTGTTGAGACATATGGTGAAGAGGCAACTCCCATGGATAAAGAAGATAAGATGGTCCTAGCAGGAACTCATTCTCAGCCTAACCACTTACAAACAGAAACTACACTTCTTGAGTGTAACCTGGAGACCACCAGAAGCACATCAAGTAAAATGTAACACAGATGGGGCATGTAGAGGTAACCCGGGGAAGAGCTCTTATGGATTTTACATTAGAGACACTAGGGGTGATCTAATTTATGCCAAAGCTAAAGGGTTAGGCTTGGCAACAAATCAGGAAGCTGAAGCAATGGCCATACTTTCAGCACTTAGAGAGTGTCTCAAGAGAAGGTTACAGGATGGCATAATTGAGACGGATTCACTAAGTCTCAAGAAAATCATACTAAAGAGTTGGAGGATAACTTGGGAATTAATAGAGATGGTAGAAAAGATAAGGAAATAATATAGAAGACTAGAGCAACAATCACTCATATATACAGAGAAGGTAATTGTTTGGCTGATTTTTTGGCTAATATAGCTATTGATTCACAAATGAATCATGAGTATCATAATTGGCACGAACTTCCTTTGATGGAAAGAAGGATCCTTAATTCGGACAAAGCCCGATTACCAAACTAGAGGATTAGAACACGGAGAATTAATCCATAATGATTCATACTATGTAAGTAAAAGGATCAGAAGACAAGATAAATCAGGTAAAGAAATATATGCAAGAAGGGAGACAAAGCAGCAACAGTAAGCAAACATTTATATATCACAGCAGCAAAGCAAGAGAAGAAAGACAGTAAGATCAAACCACAATTGGTAGATATGTGGGTCACGGTGATGCTGATGGGTGAGCTAGTTACAACCATAACAAACAAATTCAAATACAAAGGAGGAAGAGATGTTTTTACAGATCTAGAAGATAAGTACTCAACTAAAGGGCTCTGTAGGCTTCCATTTCACACGATCTACATTAACGTTCATCAATTCTTAGAGGAAGTAGCACACAGATACCCTGAGGAAGGGAGAACAACTCAAGAAAGGAAATCACAGAGAAAGGAAAATAAGAAGAAGAAATTCATACCTAGAAATCCATCATAAAAGAGTAGAGAGGCTTCGTTGGTTTCAGATCATTGAAGAATCATTTGAGAAGGAAGAGACTAAAGTGATTGCAACGAGCTATGGCAGCGGCGGAGACGGAAGTTTGTCGGGTCACTTTCCAAAATTGATAGCAAATTTAGACAAATGGGGAAAGTTGGGATGGGTAGGTGAGTTTTAGAATCTTTGGGATTTTGATTTGCATATTTGAGCCAAGGGCCTTGTAATTGGCACAGATGATTGAATGAATAAAAAGGTGCTTTATTAATAAAAAGGAAAAAATAAAAGAGAATTTAGTCTGTTTTGACAATTTCTTTCCTAAACTCTAGCAGTGTTCATGATTTCGGCCGACGGCCAGCGACTGCCGATGGCTAGTCCAATTTTAACTTCTTCATCACAATCCCCCCCTCCTCCGATCAAACTCAGTTCTTTACAAACCCCTATCATACAAAATATGAAACTATTGACAACTCCCAAGAACAAATTCGTAGACATTGTTAGGCACAATGGTTTAAAAGACAAGGAGTTAAACGATAATGTGGAGGTAGAGCTTATCCCAATGAAGAAAGCAGACATCATTGATGGTATTCATACCTTTAAATTGACAGAAAATTAAGTGCACAAGATGAAGATTATTTAGAATCTATAATATGTTGTTGTAGGCAAATTCTTATACGGAGCACCTGATATAGCAGAATTACGGGAGTTAATACCATAACTGTAACACCCAAAAATATTAACCAAGAGTCACATGTCGATTTACCGTTGCTTAATTACTACAATATGTTTCATTCTTATTTTGGGAACTAGAAGTTTTGTGATAATTGAAAACTTGCTTAACATAAATTGTGATCGTAATTTAAGGTATTGTATTGGGGTATTTTCGTAATATTCTAACTAGAATTATGTATAACTTTAAAAGGAGGTGAGGGATATATATATAGGTGTATATGTATGCATTTTGGGCAGCACACAACTATTTGGGCAGCCACCTTTTGGAGACAGTTGTGCATTGTGATAAACATCACTTTTGAGACTATATTTTGACACCTCTTCTAGTCAAATTTGTCTCACCTGAAGTATAAGAACCTTAGAACATTATCTAACAAGTTGTTCTTCAAAATCACAAGAGAAAAAACTTGGCCCTTTTGGCTGGAATTCGAGACACACACTTCTTTTTGGTAAGTGGAAAAATTTGTTTCTGAGCTAGGTAGTGTTTAGTATTTTAAGCATAACTTGTTTTTATAGAACTTCATTTACAGTGAATAAATATGATTTGGAAAGATAATTTGTATATGTACAACTCTTTTGTTTAAGTAAAACTCTAATTTAGCTGTTATGGATTCGAAATATGGGACGCAACATAGGACAAGTTTTGTCCAGAGTTCGAAAGTAGAAATCCTGTATGGAAAATTGTTAGTGTTTTGAATATATATTTTTGTACAAAAAATATTTTGTGGTGATTCTTGTTTGTTTGCAACCTTAAGAGATGTACCTATATCTTTCATGAAAGTTATAAAGTCTAGTTTTGCCGTTTTCCTTTTCAAATCTGAGTTGCGACATGAGGTACTAAGCTGGCTAGAATCACTGTTTTTGGAGCATAGTCGTATTTGTACAGGCTAAGCTTGTGATGATAATCTTGTTTTACTTTGACATTATTGAGATACTAGGAATTAAAGAAGTTATTTAATTGTATTTTTAAGGTTGTATATACTCGTGAACAAGTTGAGGACCTTGAAACGTTGGTTGGTCTACGGTCTGAACTGGCGAAGTTGTGTTGGACTGTTTCTTTGCTAAAGCACTGAGGTTTGTGTATAAACTTGTACTTGTAATCTTTTTACCTGCTGGTATATCTGAAAGTTTATCTTGGTACCTTGGTTACCCCTTCTCACTTTGCATTGTCGTGTTGGTATACTTTAAGACATTAAAGACGCTTGTATAACTCGCCCACTTGTACGGATTGTTTGATCACTTGGTACTCTTGTTGGGACCTTGTCCTTCTTGTGGCTGTGACTTTGTCACTATTGGCATGCCTCTTGATTCAGATCATTTGTCATCTTGACTCTGGATTTTTAGTCCGTCTTAAGAATGGAAGTTGTCCATTTTAAGTACGAACTAGAAAGCCATTTTTAATATGGTTCTTGGTTCTCTTGATTATTGGGTTTTGACCCTTCTTGATACAGGGCGCGGCCCTTCTTGATACCTGCCTGTGCTTGGTGTGACGACCTGATATATATATTGGACGAGCCTTGTTATTCAATCTCTTGAAAAATGGTGCTATGAGCGTTCTTGACATTTGGATCTTTAATTATCGAACTTGATACTGTTATTATATTGTTTACTTGATTTAATTATTATGTTTCAACGGTGCTGCCCATGACTTGAGAAAGTTAACTTGGTGAATTGGATGACTCCGAACCTATAGTTTTTACGCCACTAAGATATAAGCTTAGCGATAGTTGTTTCTATCTTAGGGAATGATCGAGTGGTTGCATGAAGCTGGACATTGGAGCTAGAACTTTTGAGAGCCTTAAGGAAGATCACATCTGCATATAGGCATCTATTTTTGTATAAGCCTTGAGTTCTAACGCGTGCACTTGTTAAAAAGATTTCTAAGAGAAATAATTATCTATGCATTCATCAACACTATTCAAGAATTACTTAGTTATTATTCATACGTTGTTAATTGCTCATGGTTCCCATAACCCTAGTTGTGGATTTAGCTACTCATGCTTGAAAGAACACAATTCATATTTTGATAAGAAGAATTCATGAACTTACGTTTAGAGTAGAAGAAACTCGTAATCTCAAATTGAATTCCAAAGCAAAAATCTTATAAACCGAAATCCGAAAATCAAATTGCCAAAGTTTTCAAGTTAATTCTCAAGAAAATATCAAGAACTAAAGTAAACAATAGTGTCTAGCCCCCCAAAAATGAGGTTTACATACCCTATTTATAGAAAAACATGTCCTAAACAAAAAGGAAACAAAACAAGGAAATAAACTTTCTGGACGCGGCTTTGATCAACGACTCGACCTACGGACCGTGGGTCGACCTACGGTCCGTAGGTCCACTCCATTGGTCAACACTTGGAATTTTTCTGCAGCAGCTAGAACTTTCAACTCCCAGTTCATCACTGTCGGACGTGCAGGAATGGAACTTCAACTCTCTGAACACCGTGGCTCCACACTTAGGATTTTCATCAGGTAATGGAACTTCAACTCTCTGAACACCGTCTACGGATGTGCAAGACGACCCGTAGGTTGACATACGGGCCGTCGGTACCTTCATAGTTCCACACTTGGTCAGACTTCCCTGATGCTCCCATCTACGCCTACCATCAACGGACTGTCATAGGACCTACGGTCAGTAGGTCCCTTCGTAGGTGGCCACTTCTGCAGATTTTTCAGCTATCATCTCACTGAATCGCGTCCAAGCCTATTTCCTGCAAACATGACATACAAACATTATTTCCACTACAAAATGGCCCTATACACACACAACTCTTAAGTGAAATGTATAAAAAATACCATAAACTCACCGTATATCAATTGTTCTTATGCAAATTCGAGTGTCAGTTGTGGTCAATACTAATGACTTGAATAGTGCTCTTAATTGAACAAAATGAATGTGTGGCTAAGATGAGGCAAGCTAAGTTACATAAGCAATATGTGAACTTTTAGCATTTCATTATGACTAGCCGATTGTTGATAAAGTCTCTTGTGATGAACATGGCACGCTAGCTAGAAAGTGTGGAGTTTTGTTTAATAATTGTATCCAATGCCTTGTGTGGTGAGGTTGTCTTGAATATTGTGCTTTATGACACCTAGAATTTACCCCGTTGGTCCGATTGATTGAGTGAAGCAAGAAATTGAAATGATCTTAGGCAAAAGTTTTGAAGAGTGAACCAAATTGACAACATACCTCTTTGTGGCCAATCTTGTGAGAAGTGTGAACCTTGCTTGGCACCGTTTGAGTCTATCCTTTTCTTTGGAAGAAACTTGAACAACTTTGACCTCTTTATCCCATCACCCATAACCTTCATGAAGTATTGGTTCGTTTGAATAGCCAACTTAGGCCAAAAGCCTAAGTTGGGGATGTGGTGAAAAAGAAGGAAAGTCAATAAGTGTGAAAAATTCCACCTTGATGGATTGATTGTGAAAAAGATGGAACCCCTCCACTCCATGTATAAAAAAAAAGGTTGAAAACGAAAAATGAAAAAGAAGTGTTGTGAAACAAAAGTGTGTCAAAGAAGTAAAAGAAATGAGGTATCCGGTGAGTCATGTTTAGTTGAATAATAGGGTGGATTATTAACATGTGTGAATGTGAAGGAGAAGTAATTTGCAGGCCATACTTCATGAAGGTAGAAGCCACTAAGCCTAAGTGACCATACCTTTACACTCAGCCCAATTACAAGCCTTAAAATGACCTTTGTGATCTTGAGTAAGCTTAAACGAATGTTGATTGGAAAATAAGGGCAAACCTATGGGTGGAGTCATGCATGTTTTCATCTTTATGAGTGTGAGAGTTGTATGTGATTTTGGGACCTTAAATTGTTGAGAAATGTTGTGTAAATATGGATTCATCTTTGTTGTGAGGGCATTTGAATACCTTTGTTGAGCGTGAACTTGCATTTGAAGCAAGCATTGTGAACTTAAGTACACTTGATAATGGGGAGTCACAATTTGAAACTTTGAGTGCATAATTGAACATTGTATGTGTAGTTTGAACCTTTTGTGTGCATTTATCTTGAGTCTTAAGCAGCACTGTTTGTAGACATCCTTGTTGAACCGATTGATCTTGAGTTTTACTTGATGACAAGCAAAAATTTACGTTGGGGGTGTTGATGAGTTCGAGATTTCGACTCATTTAGGACTTTGTTTTGGTAGTTTAAGTGTTCTCAAATGCCTAATTTATGCCCTAAACTGATGTTAAAATGTTTATTTGCAACTATGAAGGCTAAGGAGCAAGGTAAGGACACTACCGAGCAAAAAGGAGCGAACAAGCTAAAGAATTTAAAGAAAGGCCATCTTGGTGATCGCCAAGACCACTCGGCAAGCCACTGAGTGGCTCTTTAGCTCGCCTAAAGTTCTAGCGTGCTAGCCCTAGGGAAGAACCGATTTGGCGACAAAAATGGGCAGTCGGTGGATCATCGAACTAATCCGTGACAGCAACCTGGATCGCCTAAAGTCACAGAACCTTGAGGACTAAAATCCAATGCAAATTGGTGATGGATGGGAGCGAAGGGCGGATCGCCGACCTGGTTGGCGAGGCGTGACTTACTCCACCAAATGACCTTAAAGGCCAAAAGTTGGGCACTATAAATTGAAATTTAAAATGAAAAGTGGAGGAGTTCTAATTCTCAAGTTTTAGAATTGAAGTTTTCCCTAATTTTTTTAGTATTGATTGTAAGACTTTGAAGCTTAGATTTGAGGATTTGCAAGTGGGTTTTTGAACTCATTCAATTTGGAGCATTGTAGAGAAATGTTACCCAACTCATGGCTAATCTAGTTGGTAACGATTTCTTTCTTTTTATGATGTGTAGCTAAAACCCCAACTCTTGGGGTGATATTATGTGATTATTGGCTTAATTAGCTCATGGATATTATAGTTTACTGATTTAATTGCTTAATTGAAGTGGGTTTAATCGATAGTTGTGTATTAATCTATGAATTGTAGTTGCAAATGCAATTCTAATTTAGAGTTCTGGGCTTGCTTGAGAAAGAGGTTTTGGAACCAATGCTTTCGATTAATGATTGTAGTTATTGGGTTGATATGGGTTCAACTCGAGAGAGTGAATTCCTAACTCGATTCTACCTATATAGCTCAAGAGAGTGGATAAATTAAGGTTTTGGGTTGTTTTGCTTGATAAGCTTGTCGAGGTTCGAGAGAACTCGCTTTAATCGTAGTAGATGTTCGAGAGAAAGTTATTACATCTATAGTCTAGCCTACCTACTGAGATTTGGCAATCATTAGTAACTTTCAATTACCCATCTAGCGAAATCAGTCTTTAATCGATCACATCCCAAGAATTCCTCTTTATCTTGTTAATCCCTTTGTTTTCGTATTTGTTCTAATTGTTAATTTACAAACCAATCCCCCATCAGACATTCGTTGTCACCCTTTGCACTTGTTTAATCAAATTCTTAAATTTCTATTCCTATAACCGCCTAGATCATATTCATAACTTCATAATTGAATTCAAACACGTATCGCTCCCTGTGGGTTCGACCCCAACTCTTCGTTGGGTTTTATACTAGATAACGATTGTCTACACCTAGAATTGGATGAGGTGTAATTGAGCGTTCATCATGTATCTATCAAATTGTTTGAGTTGGAGACTCTAGTGTTGAGGCACCATCACTTCAAACAGTTCCAGTTGTAAATGATTTTCCAGAAGTCTTCCCCGGTGATCTTCCTAGAGTTCCTTCGGAGAGGTAGATAGACTTTGAAAAAGTTGTTCTTCCCGATACTCAACCTATCTCTATTCCGCCATATAGAATGTCTTCGGCTGAGTGGAAAGAGTTAAAAGAGAAGTTGTAAGACCTCCTTGATAAGGGTTTCATCAGGTTGAGTGTCTCACCTTGGGGCGCTCATGTTCTATACGTGCGAAAGAAAGATGGTTCTCTTACAATGGTGAGTTTGAGTCTTTTGACCATTCATTACAATAAGGATTATCTAAACTATTTGTCGCATAAAGGTAATCGTTACTAACGTTTTTCAATATGTCTTGCTTAGCTTGAGCATAATATTTTATTGACAACAATTGAAATTATATGAGATCATCTTGATTTGAAGTTGTAACTTTAGTCGTGTTCAAAAGATGTCCTCAATGTAGTCTAATATAAGTAACTATATTGCAAATTGTTGGCTTGATATGGAGATGGCTCGATTCACAATGACTGGACAATACTTATATGTAGTTATTTTCAATGATAAAAAAAACTAATATGTGCTTATTCAGTTTACATAAGGTGTAGAAATTTAAATAATATGGTCTTTTAAACAAATGGCTATAGGACAGTGAGTACCTAGCCATTTTAAATTTGAGTTTATTTGGAGTAGATTTGGATGTTTAATTATGAGTTGATTGTTGAAATACAAAAAAAAAATGATAAAATAAGTTTTAACACGCATGACAATTGTTTTAGTCAAGTCTAAATAAGGTTGTTAAATTTGTTCGTTTTGACAAATTGTTTTTTGGATGATCGGTTACACTGAGATGATGATATATGAAACTTATGTTTCGTATTTGAGCTTATTTGGAGATGATTTAGATGTTGAAATTTTAAAAAAATGTACTTTGATTAAAAATGTTTGAAATCATATACGAACTTTCAACTTTTGTTGGGTACATTTGAATTGTTAAAACAAATAAACTTGCAAGAAAAA
The DNA here is from genome assembly GCA_036250385.1 of Solanum microdontum. NCBI lineage: Eukaryota > Viridiplantae > Streptophyta > Magnoliopsida > Solanales > Solanaceae > Solanum > Solanum microdontum. The sequence goes on along the minus strand of JAJONQ010001973.1, from coordinate 22,814 downwards.
AGTTTAAAATGGACAAAACTAAGTAACAACTCCAGAAGTGGGTATTTGTGCAATCACCATCTGTTAAAATACCATATTAGTATGAGGTCAATATAATCTTAATTCACAATCATCGATTTTATGTATCTTTTTATCTATCTTGCAATTCATGAGTTTTTTGGATCATAATCTAAAGATTCATTTTGAGCAAATCAAAATTCTTACGAGAAAATACACTCTATGCATTTTTCAAGTCATTAGAGCAAGGTTTTCAAGGGGAAAAAAAAGCTAGATTTTCAAGCGTTCTTCCGGTATTTGCCAAGAACTTTGTTCTTCCAGGTACGTAAGGCTAATCATAGTGATGGAATGAGTTTGTCCTCACCCCCTACATGTAGTTTCAATCAATAAGAGATAATTTAGGATTACATCCTTAGTTTTGATAATTCTTGAGATGAGTTGTTGAATTCTGAGTTTCTATTCCTAATTTTTGAGTTGTTATATGCTATGCATTGAGATTCTTGAGTTGATTGTTCATGATTATTAGTCAAAATGAACCCTAGTATTTGAGTCTTCACAGAGTTATTAGTGAGAATCTTTTAACTAAACAATTATCTTAAACTAATTTTCTGAGAAAGTAAAAAAGAGTTTTGAGTAGAATTTAAAGAGAGATTTTTGAGTAAAGTTTAAGGAAACTAATTGATTCCCAAATGTATTATTTTTACATTGATAAAGAGAATTTTGTTTTTCATAAAGAATTTTCAGAGATACTTCAGAGTAGTTACCTTTTTTAAGAGGATAATTTGAGCAATTACCTTGTATTGAGAAAGAGTATGTTAATTTTATACATTTGAGTATGAGTATGTATATTTATTGGGAGCAGTATTGAACACCGATAGGGATGAGTTCAGACAACTTTAAATCCTCATAAATCATGTAGCAAACATGGATTAGGGATCGTACTTTTAAGACGATTCCTTAGTGCTTTCGACTAGAGCTTTAGTGGATCCATTTAGTCGAGGTGTCCTTTATCCCGGCAAGGTATAAGATAGATCGGGAAGCGTGGAGAGACGTTGTATCATCACTTTGCTCACAGTGATTATTGTCGATTAGATAATCTCCCAAATAAGAGTAAAGAATATTTTATTGTACTTTTATATACATCCTTGAGTTGACATCATTTAGTTATAAAACTTTAAATATTTCATCTCTTATTATTGCTTTGTATTGAGTTGAGTTGAGGGGAGTATTCTTTCAGCCTTATCAGTTCAGTTATTTATTCATTCAGCTTTATTACATACTCATACATTCAATGTATTGATGTCATTCAACCTGCATCTTTTAAGATGCGGATACATGTATTCCGGATCATCAACAGGCGCTTCGTTGAGATCACTTTGCACTTCAGATAGCTTGGGTGAGCCTCTTTGCATTCTGGAGGACTTCACATTTATTTTCTAGTTAGTTGTCTTGAGATGTTGTGGATCTTGTACCGACATCCATCTTGAATAATAGAGGCTTCATAGATAGATAGAGTTGAGGAATATCTCACTATTTACTTTCCCTTGAGATGTTTTGCAAAGTATTAGTATTTCTTTGAGTATTTCCAAATATTATAAAATGAGTAATTTGAGTATACATGATTCAATTATGTTTAAGTTGCCTATTTCTTGAGTAAGTATTCCGATAAGTAGTCGGTCAGCTCAAGAGTTCGCTTAAGGCCAACAATGGTTCTCGAGTGCCGGTCATCTCCAAGGTATAAGCTCGAAACATGACAATTATAATATTTTTATCAAATTGAGCAATACATGAGTAAGTATCACATTAAATCTATTGTAATCTGAAAGGATAATTTCTTAATAATTATATTTATACAACTTTAAAAGTTACTATATAATAAACTAAAAAGGGATACTTATGTAATCTGAATAGCATCATAGTCCTACCGCCTACATACTAATTTCATAGAATAACCTATTTGCATAACATCATTTAATATATAGTCAGTCGCTTGTTTAAAGATTTACATCCGTATCCATATGGGGAAACAAAAAAAATCTCAATATGCATGTTAGTAAGTAGTAAATTCCTACAATTCTTATATTGTATAAAAATAATTGGAAAAATAAGGAATAAATGAAATCGAGACTCAACCCACACTAAATCTTTTTTAAGAAAATTATTTTTTTGACGGAGACTTAATTAAGCCCTAGCCGACGATAACTTCAATTTATTTTCCTAGATCAACGCCGGTGGCCATGGCCACCACGATACCGGGTCAGTCCTCCCTGGAGACTGGCTAGAGTTTGTTGAAGACAGATACGAAAAAAGACTCTGTGTCACTATTTAAATCTGCTCCAAATAATACCAAACCACTACCAATGAGACCAATTTCTTATTTACATGGAGAACCAAGAATAATATGGGAAGAGGAGGAGGTTACACAGATGATCTTCAAAGAGAATCTACAATATGCGGTCAGTGGAAAGTTTTCGTATGGGATGCCGGAAATCAGAGAACTAAGATCAATAATCCCTAAACAATGTGAAATGAAGGGGGAGTGCAATATTAGACTCTTGGGTAATCGGCACGTACTAATAAGAGAGGCTAACATGGAGGATTATGTAAATCTATTATCAAAGCCAGCTTTTTACCTAACTCATCGCCAATGGTCCTACCTAATGAGAACCCTAAAGTGGGATCCAATGTTCGATCCAGAGGAAGAAACAACAACAATCATTGCTTGGATATCTTTTCCATCGCTCCCACCGAATTTTTTTGTGAAAGAGGCACTCTTCTTGCTGGCAGTAGCGGTGGGGAAGCCCCTACAAGTAGATATGGCAACAAAGAACCAAACACGACCTAGCTGCGCAAGGGTTAAGGTTGAGGTCGATCTATTAGGAGAATTCCCAAAAAGGATTAACATCGCAGTTCGGAAGCTATCGGGAGAAGTAGTGGAAAAATGGGTTAGGATAAAATATGACCATGTCCCAAAATACTGTACTAATTGTCGGCTGCAAGGACACAATGAGCACGAATGTTATGTTTTACATCCCGAATTATACCCTAAGAAGATGGAAGAAACAGAAAAGGAACTAGGGGACAGACAGAATGGTAGAGCAAATAGAACAGTAAGCGAAGAGAAAGAAACACAAATGGGGAATCAAAGGGAGATGGATGGGAACAAGGAGGAGTTTCAAGTTCAAAGAATAAAAAAACATCAGGGTAAGGGTAGACAACAAGTGTGAAATCCTAAACAACCACAACCACATAAGGGAGTTGAGGAGAAAATGACGACAGAAAATAAATTTGAAGCACTAGAAGATTCAGAACAAAAGGAGGCAGAGGAAAAAAGATCAAAGGAGATTATATCAACAAGGAAATGGGTTGAAAATGCGTTCAATAAACCAAATAGAGAGGATGGACAAAGAGATACAGTAGAGCAGGAAAAAGAAATTATGCATGAGACAAATCAAGAACAAAAGGATATGCCACCAGGAGATATGGGGGAGGGGTCGGCATTAACAGTATGGGAACCTATTTGTGAAACAAACAATGCACAAAAGAAAGTTTTGCCACATCCGATAAGCATAATTGAACCAAACTCACAAGAGGCTCTTGTTGAAGATATGAATGCATTGACCCCGGATCAGAAAAGAAGGCGTCGGAAAGAAGAAGAAGATGAAGACTTGGAGATGAATATTCTAAGTGCAGGAAAAGCAGGGGACCTTTCTCCAAGACAAATTGCTGATTTAAATGTGGCTTCAAAAAGGGAAGAACGGGACAGTCGATTGTACCTCTACAAGTCAGAACGAGGAGAAGTGGGAAGAGAAATGATACAATTTCTCAATGATAGGACAACTATTATTCTGGAATATCAGATTTGTTAACTCTCAGCATTCATTTGAGAGAGTAATAGAGATGAATAGACGATATAATTTTGCATTTATAGCTCTCCTTGAACCTTTTCAAGATCCAGGGGAGATAGAACAGTACAAAAGAAGATTGGGCTTTGATAGAGTAGCAGTGAACTCATCTGCTAAGATATGGGTTTTTTGGAAAGATCATTGGGAAGGGCAGGTAATTGTAGATAGTTATCAACAAATTACAGTGAGATTTTGCTATCAAAGCAAGTTCTTTAGTATTAATTCTGTGTACACAAGATGTAATGCTATGGAAAGATTGGAGTTGTGGGAGGACATATAGAGTGTGGCAGGATCAAACACAGAGCCGTGGTTGGTGGGAGGGGATTTTAACGTCATTTTCAATACAGAGAAACTAGGAGGGCTCCCTTTCACGTACAATGAGGCATGTGACTTTGCACATTGAATTAACAATTGTGCACTCATAGAATTGCAATCACTGGGAAGTCAATACATATTTAAGAAGCTTGATAGGATTTTAGTAAAATAAGAGTTTTTGGAATTGTTGCCTAGTAGTAAGGTTCAACATCTGATAAGGCAAGGGTCTGACCATGCACCATTATTAGTCCAATGTAATCCAGCGGATGTGAATGTCATCAAACCATTCAAATTTCTTAATTTTTGGACTAATCATCCTGAATATCTGGAGGTTGTGAGAGGGGCCTAGTAAATCAATTTTGTGGGAGATCCTTTTTCGGAATACCATGCTAAGATGAAGAAAGTGAAGAAGGCTCTAGCTGAATGGAGTAAAAAAACATATGGTAACATCTTTGAAAAAATGGCAACGCTAGAAGATTTGGTCAGGATCAAAGAAATACAATTGGAAATCAGTCCTAATGCAGAAAATAGATGTGAGCTAAGCAAGACAGAAGCTGAACTAAGAAAATATTTAAACATTGAGGAAGCATATTGGAGACAAAAGGCGGGAATGAAATGGTTTAAGGATGGGGATAGAAACACAAAGTTATTTCATGCTTTTGTCAAGGGAAGACGGAAAAAGATGCATATTGGAGAAATTCATACAGAGCAGAGGGAAGTGGTTACATCAGAAGAACAAATTGGTGCGGCAGCGGTGGAATTTTTTGAGAAACAATTCAAGGATCCAGATGTGATGATGTATACTGAGATGCTAGAGAATATCCCATGTATAATTACCCAAGAGCAAAATCAAGAGATCAATAGGGTTCCAACCAGTGAGGAGGTGAAAATAGTAGTCAATGAGCTAAATGGTGATAGCACTAGTGGACCGGATGGTTTCTTTGGAACTTTTTTTCAAAAGAGCTGGGAGACTATTGGAGAAGATACAACTAAAATGGTTCGAGCCTTCTTTTGTGGACAAAGGCTACCAAGATTCATTACACATACGAATCTGATCATAATCCCTAAAAAGGAGAGTGTGAAAGCCTTTGCGGATTTAAGGTCGATTAGCCTTAGCATCTTTGCCAATAAAATCATATCAAGAATGCTTCATGAAAGACTAGTGAAGAATCTTCCAAGGCTGATTTCTGCAAACCAAACAGGCTTCATAAAAGGAAGAAGTATTACGGAGAATGTTTTGTTTGCACAAGAGATTATCAGAGATATCGGAATTAGGAATAAGTGGCATAATGTGGTGGTAAAACTCAATATGGAAAAGGCATATGATAGAGTATCATGGTTATTCCTTACTAAGTTTTTGAGGAAATTTGTCTTTTCGGAGAATCTCATCGACATGGTGTGGAGATTGTTATCAAACAACTGGTATTCAGTTCTAGTGAATGGTCAAGCCTATGGTTTCTTTCAATCATCAAGGGGACCTAAACAGGGAGATCCACTATCACCAACACTCTTCATTATTGCGGCAGAAGTGCTGGCCAGAGGGCTGAATAAATTACATGAATATGCTGAATATAGGGGCTTTGGTATGCCAAAGTAGAATCCAAGCATCAATCATTTGTCATATGCTGATGATACTATTCTATTTTGTTCATGAGAGAAGAAATCGATCAAAAAAATGATGAAAGTATTGGCCAAATATGAGCAAGTATCTGGACAAATGATAAATAAGAGCAAATGTTTTTTCTATCTACATGAAAAAACACATATGGTGCTAGGACAGAAAATCAAAAAATGGACAGGAATAAATTAGGGTCAGTTTCCATTCACATATTTGGGATGCCCTATTCTCTATGGTAGAAAAAAAAACTTATTATGAGGAGCTATTGGGAAAGATTATTAGAAGGATTATGTGCTGGCAGAACAAACTAGTTTCATATGGAGGAAGACATATGCTGGTGGAACATGTGCTGCAATCAATGAATGTATACCTTTTATCGGCTATGAACCCTCCTAAAGGTGTCATTAACAAAATTCATCAATTATTTGCTAAGTTTTTCTGGGGAAAGACTGGAGGGTTGAAAGGGAGACATTGGGTAGCATGGGGAATTGTGTTACCCATTCAACGAAGGGGGAGTTGGTTTCAGATCCCTACATGATGTGGTAAGTGTTTTATTTGCAAAGTTGTGGTGGAAATTCAGAGTATCCACAAATTCTTAATGGGGTACTTTCATGTGGAACAAGAATTGCGAAAAGGATCATCCAATAGTAGCCAAAGGAATAGTAGGATCGCATGTCTGGAGGAAAATGGTGATGGTCAGGGAAGAAGTGGAGCATGAAATATGGTGGCAAATTAAAGCTGTAAATAGCAGTTTTTTGGTACGACAATTGGACACAACAAGGGGTTTGTATTATATTGAAGAGAATGGTCCAGATAGATCAGATTTGGAGGTCAGAAGTTTCTTCAATAATAATGGTTGGAATAGAGGAAAATTAGAGAGTGTGGTTTCTGAGGATATGGCAAGATACATTATGGAGAGTATCAATCCAATTGACACTCAGGGATCAGATTATGCATGGTGGATGGGAAATACTAAGGGGGAATTCTCTGTCAAATCAATTTTTCATATGATTAGGAAAAGGAAAGAAGGAGGGGACTGGTTGAAGGAAATTTGGATTAAAGGACTTCCATTTAAAATCATTTTTTTCCATTGAAGGGTATGGAAGAGAAGGATTGCCCCAGATGATAACTTGAAAAAAATGAGGATGAATATTGTTTCAAGATGCCATTGTTGTGAAGAGTATAAAATGGAGACTATGGAGCACTTATTTCTAATGTCTCTTATAGCCCAAAAGCTATGGGAGAATTTTGCTTTTTGTGCAGGTATGAAATTACATGGAATGCAACTACAACATTTGATAACTAATTGGTGGACTATTACTGGCCCTATCAAGATACAAAGGATTTTTAAGATTGTACCGGCAATCTTACTTTGGGAACTCTGGAAAAGGAGGAATGCAAGGAGACATGACAAGGATGTGAGCTTGTTCAAGCTGATACAACAGTGCCAACACACAATCAATCAGTTTATCAGGTATACTTACCCTTGGATTACAAGTCCAACACATTGGGAAGGAATTGTCAACTTTTTCTACCAATATAAGCCTAAATTGTATTACCAGGCTATCAATTGGCAAAAACCAAATAAGGAATGGGTTAAGTGTAATGTAGATGGGTCCTCGAGAGAAAATCCAGGAGATAGTGCATATATTTTTTGTATTAGGGATGCCAAGGGGGACTTTATCTTTGCAGAGGTGAAACAAATAGAGATTACTACAAATAACATGGCGGAAGCGGTTGCAGTCCTTAAGGCTCTAAAGCATTGCAGGTACTATCAATATAGCAAGGTGATTATGGAAACAGATTCCATGGGAATTAGAAATTTTTTGTTGAAGGAATGGAAAATTCCTTGGGAACTGAGTGAAGTCATGGAAGAAGCTATTGATATGATTTAGCAGGACGGAATACAAGTGAAACATATTTTTAGAAAGGGTAATCAACTAGCGGATGCTTTAGCTAACAATGCATACAATCACACAGAGAAGCAAGAATACAAGCAGTTTAATCATCTACCAGTGAAATGCATGAAAATTCTATACATGGATAAGCAATAGGTCATGAGTTTGCGGATCAAGACAAGAAAGATTAAGGACACTATCAATTAGTATAGATATCATTCACAGTGATCGATCTATCACAGAGTCTCACAGATATTATATATACATATTAAAACAGGGCTTAATATTGGCGAGAAAAGGAGAGCTACCTATACTACACTATGACAGCTTACAAACAGGATTACCAAGAGTCGAGGGCTACAGGGTCAGAACAGAATTCAAAGAGCAACAACTGTAGTCAAATTTGAAACATATATGCTTCTCGGTGTCATATCTAAATTTTGAGAAAATGAGAAGTAAGAGATCAGAAGGCGAGGACAACGAAAGTCAAACAACTAAGGAGTGGAGCTTACTGGTTAACAAAGCTCTTGGACAAAGCACACCAACGGGAAATGAGAATTGGGTCATTCACCTGAAAAGCAAAGATGGAGATCACATATGGTAAATCACAACAAAGGAAAGCACTAGAGAATACCTTTGAAATCTACATAAAGGAGTTGAACCATAATATACATGAAGGACACCAATTACAAGGAAGAAATGCAAGTTTCACATAGGGAAGGAATGTTTTGAGGAGGCGGATTAGGAAACAAAAAAGAGGAAAGTGTTTAAAGTGTAGGGATTAAATATAGAAAGACATTTAGTTTCTTTTGGGCTAGGTGGACAAAGTTTATTTTTCTTTGGGCTATTGTCCTGTTTATTTGCGTTTTTTTGTTTCTTGTCTTTCTTATGCAATAAAATGAGCCCTGAGCTCAAAATTGATTTTTTTTTTTAAATGAAATTGAGACTTCATGTTTACAGTAGATGAGGCTTTAAAGAAAAGTATCTTAAATTTGACACATGTTAATAACCAAGTCAAATTTAAACAATGTGTAAAACTTGCTTTCGCGAACAATATACCATATGCGGGTTTTTCTTCAACTTCTATTTCGTAAATCTAAAGTTACTTTTGAATTGGCTAAACTTACGAAAATTTATAGACTTAATTATAACTTAAATAGCGATCCTCAAATCGATTGTTAGTCAAAGAGTATTACCTTTGGGCCATGGCCCAACGTCTTAGGTCCAAGGTTGAAATGAGTTATATTGGGAAAAAGTTTATAAAACAGTGTTTAGATATTTCATATTTGTATCTTTTTTAGAAAAGAAATATTTGTGAACACAAAATTGCACGTTTTGCCTTCAAATGGACAAGTCCTCGAGTTTTCTCTTTACAATCGAATGTATGTCTAGTGAGAAGACATAAAATCTTTAAAAATTGAAGTCATGTTGATGTTGGAAAACTATATACATAGAAGAAGCATACCAGAATCTTATTGTTTACATGAATAATAGATAATCAATATGTTTATACTAGAACACATGCAATCATTCTAGAACACATAAATTTTATGAAATTTAATTCAAGAATTACCTCTTGAAGCGCGAGTAAATACCTTCAAGCGAATCCACAAGTTTGATAGACCTACAAATGAATCCTCAAGATAGACACCAACTTTGCGGTCTTCTACAGTGATCTCAAGTCCACATCGAACTTTCTCAATACTTGGGTGGGCAAATATCGTATAATTTTTTTTCTAGGTTAGAAAAATCCCTACTTATAGAGATTTTTTTTTCGGTCAAAAGAGAAGAACCAAAACACACGCTAGTTTTTCTTTTTTTTTTTAAAACACACATTGCCTTCTTCCTTTTTTCCTAGAAAATAGGATTCTGAGTTCTAGTTAAATATGGGCACTGTAGGGACCACATAATTAATTAGTGGGGCTTCCTATTGTGGAAATAATTTTAAATAATTAATTTGAACTATTCTTACCATAATAAATTACAAATCATTCCACTAGAGATTTGTAATTGCACTCCTCTATTTATATTTTGAAATTGTCTATTAAACTCTTATGAAATTCTCCATGTTAAGATTACAGATATTAATCAATAAATTAAATTATTGACAAATTTAATTCAATGTTTAATTTCCTTTAGAAAACTGCTTAACTTATTTCATGTGTTAGATTCATAAATTCACTAGCAAGGTTTGACACGGCGAAACTTATAAGCTTCTCAAAAAGACATATCATCAATCTCTATATCAAGTCATGGATTCCATCAACTAACTTATTATTTCATCAATATATATTATTATCATCTAATCTACCGGGCGTATTGACCCATCTCAGAATCTCACCTTTTAATAAATCAAAACAATAATTAGTATACACAGATCATAATAGTTATATTAGGATTGAGAATATAAGTACATTTAACAGTTTAGAGAATATGTTTTTGTCAGTCAGTCTGGAACAACTATCTATACTCGGTCTTATTCAATACATACAAAATGCACTAGCACAAAAGGTTGAAACTATACCATTTTCATAATCAAGATAAATTATAATTAATCTTGTGCTACAATTGTACCAATGGCATGTCCTCTGTGTATAAGCTAAAACTCTATAAAAATCCATGATTTAATTCTCTGTGTATAAGCTAAAACTCTATACACTAAACGGTGGAATGACCTGAGAGACCCCTGTACTTGGATCTGTTTGTCAGTTGAACCTTTATACTCATCACTTTGCCAACTAGACCCTTAAACCCATCAAAATACAACATTTTAAGCCCTTTTCTCCTCCGGTCAGTGTGCGTATAATGGACGCAATTACACGTGGAATTTCACATCATTTTTTAGTGCCACATACGAAATTAAGTGCCAAAAAAATAAAAAATCAAATAGATCAATTTTTTTAATTTCTTAAACTTTTCAAATAGTCATTTTCTTCATATTTGGTTGAGCACTAGATTAATACCCATTAGATCAAATTTTTCTTGATTTAACTTGTAAATTCAACTACAAATTCACCAACACAAACTCAATGAACCCCAATCAAAAATTTTAATTAATTTTACAAATTCACAAGACCCATTTATTATTTTTTAAGCTTTTTCAAGCTTATCAATGGAGTTTTAAAATTTTCAATAGTCACAATCATCATTCACATTATCCACATCTCCTCGTTGAAACCATCTAATAAAAGAATGATACTAATATTTTTCAAACCTAAAAAATGAAAATTTTAGAAGAAGTTGAGGCTACTGATTTGTATTTAAAAAAAAGGCGGAGAAGAGTGAATGTGGGGCTGGAGAAAGAAGAAAGTTGAGGGATGTGGTGAGGGGTAGAGGAGAGAGGGCTGGTGGAGAAGAAGAAACGGTGGGTGAGTGGGTGAAGGAGGGTTGAAGAAGATGAATCTTATTTTTTTAATTTTGTTAAATTGATTTTTTTTAAAAGTAAAATATTGTTTTAACTTGCTTTCAAGCGTGTGTAATCACGCATATTTCTAATTCACCAATATTAATGTCACATAAGCTCGATCAATGGTCAGAGGGGTTTAAAATATTGTGTTCTGATGAGTTTAAGGGTTTGGTTGGCAAAGTGATGAGTAGGAGGGTCCAACTAACAAACGGAGCCAAGTACAGGGGTCTCTTAGGTCATTCCACCTACACTAAACCATCTACTATATAATTAAATAGACACCATAAACGAATATATGATCTATTAGAACTTTTATTAAAACTGAATAAATAATTATTCTATAATAAATATTATATCTAAGCATATGGTTAATAGTATATATCACAACAGTTCAAACATAACTTGTGGAATATTATAATGTTTAAATATAGATTTATACATCGTGAGTCACGAAAAAAGTTATTTATTATTAAAGACACAATGAATTAAAGATCAATCTATTTAAATGGCAAACTAATGTATAATCCTATTGGGATTGATTGGTTAGAAAATTTTCCTGATTAAAGAAGAAATAATTTTATTTAGAATAGAAAATATATATATATATATATATAAATTAGCTGGGCGTGTATAGCACGTTGAAGAAGCACTCCAAATGGAGAAAAGGATAATGATTTTCTTATAAATTAGTTTTTTATTTTTTTGGATTAGAAACCAAATTATTATTTTTTTAAAAAGAAGCATCAAACTTAAAATCAAATTCACAAAAAAACTAATTATTTTTAAAAAAAATTATAACTCAACAATTTATTTTAAACTATAAAAAAAACTAATTCAAAATCACAAAATAATTCTCTAGAAATATTTTATAAAAGCATTTCTAAAAACTAAACAAATTAGACAAATGGCACCAAAGTTTAAAAAGGTTACAACATAAAAATGACACGGCATCTTCATGAAAAAAAATAAAATACCTTAAGTCGATTAAATTCTTGGGTGCTAACCCTTGAAAATGAATTATTATTTTTTGTCTGAAAAATGTTGTCTCTATCAAAAATAAGTCATGCGATACACGAATTTGAATTTAAAACATTAATATCATAAACGAATTCTTTAATATGCAAATTCAAATTGAATTGAATTTCAATACAGACATCAAATATTGACGAGAATTTTTTTAAAAAAAAGTAATGAACCTGCCTAATTAGAAAGAGAAAAAAAGAAAAAACAAACAACTTAAAGATACATTTCATCATGCATGAACTTTACAAAAAGTGAATATTTACGTGTACTAAAATTATGTATATCGTTATTTACTTGCACCCTAGAAGTTCTCTTCTCATCAAACCACATGTCAAAGCATCTCCACTACAATATACCAAAATATTATCTAATTAAAGGGTTGTGATGAAGCGTCGGTGAGTATTTTTTTATTTTTAATCAAAAAATTTGACTTCGAGTTCTACTTAATACAAAATTCATTTTGTTTAGAGAGCAATTTGTATATAGATATCCCCTAATATAAATATCAGACATTGAATACTAAAAAAAGTGTATATAAAAAGGGAATGAAAATTATTTAACCACATGTCTAAAGCACCTCCATTAGGATATACCAATATCTCAGCTAAACAATAACGATACATTTTATTTATATATATATACATTGCGTTTAGTGACATAATCTTGTAAACACAAAAAGGCACATAGTCTAAAAAACCTTTCTTTTTTAAATTCTGTACACTTCAAACATTTTCACAAAAAATAGTATATGGATAAAATATAGTAATTTGATATTCCGTCAAATTTACTTTTACATTTGAATTTTTATTATGTATTTGGTTTAGGAGAATTATTAAACGTAAAAACAAATCGATTACTAACAAGAATGAAGCTAGGGAGAAAGTGGTTGTAAAAATTCTTAATAAGCATATTTTGTTGTAAAACTTAAGAACAAAAGAACAATATAAAGATGAAGACAAGAAAGACAAGAGGAACAATATGAGATACTTTCTTTCTTTCAAGTATTCACCAAATCTTCAAGTGTATACAATATGAACCCTTATGCCTCTATTTATAGTGTAACATAGAGGCATACAAAAGGTTAGTCATAAACATGACATTAACATGAATACAAAGGGGAAGTTATAGAGGTGAAAGGTTACAAGAATAATGGTTATAAAGGTGGAGGTTATGGAGGTTATGGTTATCTTCATAATGGAGGAAAGTAATGGAGTAACTTCTTGATGTAGTAGACATCCACAATATATTATTTTATAACACTCCCCCTTGGATGTCCATAGATAATATGCCTCGTTAAAACCTTACTAGGAAAAAATCCTAGTGGAGGAAAAAGAGTACACATATCTTTTAATACGCTTTGAATGTTGCCTCGTTAAAAACCTTATCAGGAAAATCCAATTGGGATAAAAACATGGTTAAGGTAATGAGTACAATGCGTATTTTTTCCCCCTTGATAAAAACTTTACTTGATATCTCGGAGATGGTGCATTCCAATCTTATATCACAACTTCTCAAATATTGATGTTGGCTAGTGAATAAGTTTACAAGATTATCACTTGAATGGATCTTTGAACGTCTATCTCACCATTTTGTTGAAGATCATGTGTGAAAAATACTTTTGGTGAAATATGCTTTGTCCGACCTCCTTTGATTGTATCCTCCCTTCAATTGAGCTATATATTATTTCCGTATATGGTGGTTCGAATATCCTTTGCCAAAGGAAAATCACATATTTTCTGAATAGGATAGATCATGATTCCAACTATACACACTCCCGACTTACTTCATAGATCAATATTATTTCTGTATGATTTGAAGAAGTGGTTACCAATGTTTGTTTCTTTGAATGCCAAGATATTGTTATGCCTCCATATGTAAACAAATAGCTCATTTGTGATCGAGCTTTATGCAGATCAAATAAATATTATGCATCATAATCAAATCATTTCTAACTCAGAGATTGATCATTTCAATTTTATACGTTGCTCGTCTTTTCTTCTCAAAGAAAAGCACACATCTTCTATGTGTTGAGTCACTTGCTATGTTAGTTTCTTGGCATAACTTGAATGATAATATGGCAATCCCTTCACATAACTTTTTATTTATATATATGAAATAATTTTCTAGCATTTGCATAACCAACAATCTGTAAGTGCACCAATTGCACTAATACATGGCATTTTTAATCATTTTCATGAGGTTGAAAAGATTCTTTCTCTGTGTTAAGCAATCTCAGAACCATTGGGTACTCAATGGAATTGTTTTAAGACCTTTTAAATCCTTCAAGAATTTTCATATAACCTTAATTGTCTAGTTAGACACGATAATCAGTCATTATACATATTCAAGTATTTCATCTATTGCCAGACTGAAATAAGTCTCATTGCATCCACCACTGGAGAACATATCTCTATTTGATAATGTTAGGATTTTTTGCGAAAACCCTTTATGCCCTGAGGCACAAACCGCACTTTATATCTTGCGGTTATACTTTCGCACAATGATTCATTTGTACCACACTGACATTATATTTTGATCCATGAACTATAAGATCAAAAACATCATTTTTCTAAGTGAAACAAAATATACATGAATAGTGCCAATCATTTATCTGTCCACACTATATGACAAATTCAAATTTAAGATCCTCGTAACCATTTATAGCATTGAGTGTTACTTCATATCAAAGATACCGTCGACGGTCATTTTGACATCGATTCCAATACTACATAACTTATCGAGATCTCTTCATTTTTCATCACTTTCAGGTACCTGAACCTTTGCCAAGATTTTATGAAGTGTTATGTCATAGTGCTCTTTCAAAGCACTTACCTCATTATCAAGACCATTTTGATAATTTTCTCCTCTCCTTCCTCAAGAAGTTTTACGTTTGAAATCGATTGGTCTATCACGCTTCTGGCGTACCATAGACTCTGTCCTTCAAAGACTATTTATTGGAGCATTTGCAACTTAATTAAAATATTGGGTCAGCAAATACATCCAGCAAATTATTTGCAACATTTTGCAAATGAATTATCTCTTGAACTTCAAGTTTTCATTTTTTTTAACGAGGATCTAGATATGCTGCTACACATATCTCCCCCTAATGTTAGGAAATCTAACATTTACCCCCAACCTCATTTAGGGATCCATCTTTGTGCGTGGTGGAGCAATAAAATCATATGTGCACACATCAAATTTTTAGATGGAAATTATTTGGTTCCTGACCCTGAACCAATTGTGATGGGAGAACCTTGTTGGCTTGATGCATACCTGTCATCTCATACCAAATTATATTTGAGAGATTTGTTCTCATAATCTGTGGTCTATCTATAATTGGAGGCAAACAATTTCTGCTAAACCAACCAGTATTATCAACATAATTTTATAGTTTGGAACTGTGCTCTTAATTTAACAATTTGAGCAAACAACCTTACAAAAACCAATTTGTAAGTTGATACAAATGCACATGTGACCATACCATAGATGCATCTATTAAATCATAATAGTAAGCGGTCCACATGCCAGGTGAACGGGTCCATATTCACCTTTTTATATGTTCCAAATAATTTCAGGGGATACAATCCCAACCTTAGCTGGTACAATGATCATTTTATCATGAGAACAAGCAACACAAGAGAATTCTTGAAGAATCTTTTGTTTCTTCAAACATATAGTCACTTGAATTCTCAATTTCTTTTGCATCACATTTGAATCGGAATGGCCAACCGATTATGCCAGCGGATATTTATTTCTAGTAAACTTCTAGTTTACTTTTGAATGTGATTCCATCATCATGCCCATATTTGTATACAACAAACAACGAGAAAAAGATGGGTAATCTTAGACGTAAATATTTATAACCCACTTTGGTTGTAGTAATTTGAAGATATTCAATCTTCCCATAATTTATAGTCTCAATATAATTTTTTTTTTATTTTCAATTCTTTCGACACTTAAAAAGTTTCTTTTGAGACTTACTACAACTCCAATATTATGAACAATTTCATTCCTCTGAATTGTAACAAATTAGCCCTTTCGAGACTCTCAATTAATTTTGTGTACTACCACAAATTTCACAATGACATTCTTATGGTGACCATCTCCTTCAAGGAGAAAATTATTATTATTGTCATGGTTAAAATTATCACATGCAAGACTTATTTCTTGATAACCAATGACAAATTTGTGTTACCACACAACATTATTTTTTTTTGTCATAACCACAACCTTTATAGGAAAGAATTATTTCTTTCTTTTGTCCTTCAATAGTTCATAATTTAACATACCACAATATTTGTGATGTACTCAAAGTATATGACCAAATAATCATTTATGTCAAAATATTTCTTTTCAATCTCTCAAACCTCCCGTAGAGGTGAGATGTGACATTGATCCAACCATACATGAACGTGTCTTTATCCATACGAACACAAGTCACATTTTTCTTCAAGAAATAGACTATAACCATTTGTACATGCTCCATAAGTTTTGATTAGAAACTCATTGTCATACTTTAATATTTGACATATTTATATGACCTACCTCAACATCACCTTGAAAGGTCAAGTGAACTACCACTTTGTATTCCTTTATTTTTATGAAGGATTTACAAAACTTTCCAAATTGGGTTGCATGCACCAACAACAATGTGCCCAATAACTATTCATACCACTTTGATGGATAAAAATCACCTTCACATTTGAAGGACCATCTTAAGAAACAATGTGCCCAATAACCTTTCATACTACTTCGATGGACAAAATTACCTTCACATTTGAAGGACCATCTTATGAACTCATAATGTTCTTCCTTTTAATTACAACAATGATGTCCATTAACATTTTACCACACTCATATTCATACATTCAACCACTTGTCATTTTTCAGACATATTATGCACTATTGCTACCACATTCACATAAGAGAATGGAGCAAATTAATTTGGCAAATTTCATGACTTTAGTCAAAAGTATACAACTTTATGTTAGTCATCATCATATCATCACTGTAGTGCATTAAGACTTAAACCCAATGGGTCACCATATCTCATATTGTTCCTCTTGTCTTTGATCATAAATCAATGGGACTTGAACCCAACTTTTTATTATCATGGTGCATCGAGACTCTAACTCGATGTCTTACCCACTTGATGCGGTGAAACTTCAATTCACCATCTTACCCTCAATCAATGTCTTAATAAAAAAATTGCACTACCAAAAAATAAATATTGAATACCATAAATATAATCTGAATTTGACTTAAAATGAATAAAAATGATCAAAACTAATTAATTAGTACAACATGTTGGAACCATATAAAAGTCTCAAGTTAAAATAAATTAAAACATTTTAATAGTCCCTTTCAATATTGTTATGAAGATTATCATAATTTACTAACCATTTTAAAATAACCACAAAATAAGTTTTGTTAGTACAAATAATATATAGGATATGAAGTATACCTTGCAGCCGAAGAATTACTAGGATAATTCATAAAAATCAAGAAATACCTACCATTAATTCTTGACGAAGAATGAGCAACTCGTGCTGATAACGTGTTGTAAAACTTAAGAACAAAAAAATAATATAAAGATGAAGACAAGAAGAATATAAGACAAGAGGATCAATATGAGATACTTTCTTTCTTTTAAGTGTTCACCAAATCTTCAAGTATATACAATATGAACCCTTATGCCTCTATTTATAGTGTAACATAGAGGCATACAAAAGGTTAGTCATAAACATGACATTAACATGAATATAATGGGGAGGTTATGGAGGTGAAAGGTTACAAGAATAATGGTTATAAAGGTGGAGGTTATGGAGGTTATGGCTATCTTCATAATGGAAGAAAGTAATGGAGTAACTTCTTGATGTAGTGGACATCCACAATATATTATTTTATAACATAATGATATTACGATTTTATCGCAGATCTTCATCATTTTTATTTACTGAAATTCACTAAGTGGTTGTTGCGTTACAACAATGCACTTTAATGGTTAAAATATTGGGTGATTAAAATTCAATCTTTTAAAAAAGTTATATTTACTTAATGATCGAAATCTGATAATTAAAATTAAGATTTTTATTATGTGCAAGCAAATAATAATATTTTATATTTAGATTAGTTCTTCTGGTATTATTTTTTTATTGATTATTTGATTTGTTGTATTAAACATAGCATATTATGCATTGCATATTTTTGTAAGAAGAAGAAGAGGGTGAACATCATCATAGTCCTACCGCCTACGTACTAATTTCATAGAATAGCCTATTTGCATAACATCATTTAATATATAGGCAGTCGCTTGTTTAAAGATTTACATCCACATCCATATGGGGAAACAAAAAAATCTTAATTTTTATGTTAGTATTTGGTTAATTCCTACAATTCTTATATTGTATAAAATAATTTTGGAAAAATAAGGAATAAATGAAATTGAGACTTCATGTTTACAATAGATGAGGCTTTAAAGAAAAATATCTGAAATTTGACATATGTTAATAACCAAGCCAAATTTAAACAATCTGTAAAACTTGACTTTTGAATTGGCTAAACTTACGAAAATTTATAGACTTAATTATAACCTAAATAGTGATCCTCAAATTGATTGCTAGTCAAAGAGTATTACCATTGGGTCATGGCCCAACGTCTTAGGTCCAAGGCTGAAATGATTTATGTTGGGAAAAAAATTTATAAAACTGTGTTTAGATATTTCATAGTTGTATCTTTTTAAGAAAAGAAATGTTTGTGAACACAAAATTGCACATTTTGCCTTCAATTGGACAAGTCCTCGAGTTTTCTCTTTAAAATCAAACGTATGTCTAGTGAGAAGATATAAGTTCTTTAAAAATTGAAGTTGTGTTGGTGTTGGAAAACTATATGCACAGTAGAAGCATACCAGAATTTTACTCCTTACATGAACAATAGATAATCAATACATTTATGTTAGAACACATGCAATCATGCTAGAACACATAAACATTATGAAATTTAATTCAAGAATTACCTCTTGAAGCACAAGCAGATACCTTCAAGCGAATCCACAAGTTGGACAGACCTTTAAGTGAATCCATCAGATAGACAACAACTTTGCGGTCTTCTACAATGATCCCAAGTTCACATTTGTACTCTCTCAATACTAGGTGGGCAAGTATCGTATAGAAAACATTTTTTACTAGATTAGAAGAATCTCTACATATAGAGATTTCTTCCCGGTCCAAAGAGATGACCCAAAACACATGCTAGTTTTTCTTTTTTTTAAAAACACACACGTTGTCTTCTTCCTTTTCTTTTTTTCCCCTGAAAATAGGATTCTGAGTTCTAGTTAAATATGGGCACGGTAGGGACCACATAATTAATTATTGGGGCTTCCTATTATGGAAATAATTCTAAATAATTAATTTGAATTATTCTTACCATAATAAATTACAAATCATTCTACTAGAAATTCGTAATTGCATTCTTCTATTTATATTTCGAAATTGTCCATTAAACACTTATGAAATTCCCCATGTTAAGATTACATATACTAATCAATAAATTAAATTATTGACTAATTTAATTCAATGATTAATTTTCTTTAGAGCATTGCTTAACTTATTTCATGTGTCGGATTCATAAATCCACTTGCAAGGTTTGACACGACAAAAACTTATAAGCTTTCCAAAAAGACATATCATCAATCTCTATATCAAGACATGTATTCCATCAACTAACTTATTATTTCACCAACAAGTGAGACATAAAGTCACCACTGAAGTTGTCCCGAATTTTCAAAAAGACACCTTGACTTTACGGGTGTCCTATTACCCCATTGAACAACTTCACAATAGTATGTATACCCCATTTTTCACTCAATACCACTTATACAAAAATATTTGTAAGTCATGCACTAATAGTCACTTGACACGTGTTAAAAGTAATTTTTAATTATTTTTATTTGATTTCTTTGCTTTTCTTTTTCCTTTTTTTTCTTTTTCTCTTTCTTCTTCGCCTCAACCTCAGTTCTTCTGCCATTCCTTTCATCGCGATGAACAGTCGCCAAACCCGTTGTGGCGGGACGAAATTTCCCGGCAGCATTACCAATTAATTTATTTATGAAAATAAATAACATCAAATAATCAAAATCTAAATACTCAAAATATCACTAAGTCAAAATCTGACATTTCAATCACCTCCTTCTCCAACTTCTTACTCCCAAATCAAGTTTTTCATAGTTTCACTATTCCTAAATCCCAAACTTTATTTGTAGGAGAAATAAAATCACTAAACTAATTTGTTTTTCAAAAAAAAAAAAGGATAAGAATAAACACAATAACATTAGTTTTAAAAAAAACAATGACCAGAAAGGAAAAAGAGCAAAAGAAAAAAAACGAAGGAAGACATAGATGTCCAAGAAATATGGGTAAGCTGATGATGGTAGGGAAGATGAGAAAAAAGATTTGAAAATTAAAAACTATTCCTAATAAAGCTTTAAAAAAATCAATACGTGGGCTTTTATATATTTTTTTCAAAATAAGTCAGATTGGGAGTGCCACATGGCAATTTTACGTTGGTCTGAAGTTGTATGAACAGTCCTTCATGCGCCCATATTTCGTGACAACACGAGTGGTGTTAAAATTAGTCAAAAGGATATATTTATTGTGGATTTAGATTGTTTCGTGGGGTAATAGGACACCCACAAAGTTAAGGTGTCTTTTTGAATAAAATTCGAAACAACTTCAGTAGTGACTTTATGTCTTTTCTCTTTCACCAATATATATTATTATATATCATCCAATCTACCAGACATATTGACCCATCTCAGAATCTCACCTTTTAATAAATCAAAACGATGATTAATATATACAGATCTAATAGTTATATTAGGATTGAGAATATAAGTATATTTAACAGTTTAGAGAATATGCTTCTGTCTGTCAGTCTAAAACAACTATCTCTACTCGATCTCATTCAATACATACAAAATGCACTAGCACAAAAGGTTGAAACTATACCGTTTTCATAATCAAGATAAATTATACATAATCTTGTGCTACAATTGTACCGATGGCATGTCCAATTTCCATCTTAGATTGTGAATAAAAAAATTATACTTATAAAAACCGATGATTTAATCCTCTGTGTATAAGTTAAAACTTTATACACTAAATCATATACTATATAATTAAACAGACACCACAAACGAATATATGATCTATTGGAACTTTTATTAAAACTGAATGAACAATTATTCTATAATAAATACTATATCTAAACATTTGATTAATAGTATATATCCGAACTGTTCGAACATAACTTATGGAATATTATGATTTAAAAATATAAATTTATGCCTCGTGATCACGAAAAAGGTTATTTATTATGAAAGACATAATGAATTAAAGATCAATCTATTTAAATGGCAAACTAATGTATAATCCTATTGGGGTTGATTGGTTAGAAATTTTTCCTAATTATCGAGAAATAATTTTATTTAGAATTGAAAAAAAAAACAACTATAAATTAGCTAGGCGTGTATAGCACGTTGAAGAAACACTCCAAACGGAAAAAAGGATAATGATTTTCTTATAAATTAGTTTTTTTATTTTTTTGGATTAGAAACCAATTTATATTTGTTTTTAAAAGAAGCATCAAACTTAAAATCGAATTCACAAAATAACTAATTATTTTTTAAAAATATAAATAATTCAACAATTATTTTTTGTCGGAAAAGTGTGTTGCCTCTATCAGAAATAAGTCATGCAATACACGAATCTGAATTTAGAATGCTAACTTCATAAACAAGTCAGTACGGATTGAATATTGATAGGAAATAAAAAAAAAAGCAATGAACATGCCTAATTAAAAAAAAAAAAAAACATAACAACTTAAAGATGCATCTCATCATGCATGAACTTTGCAAAAAGTGAATATTTACGTGTACTAAAATTATTTATATCGTTATTTACTTGCACCCTAGAAGTTCTCTTCTCATCAAACCACATGTCAAAGCATCCCCACTACAATATACCAAAATTTTAGTGACATAATCTTATAAACACAAAAATTTCATGGGCACATAGTCTAAAAAAAACATTTCTTTTTTAAATTCTGTACATTTCAAACATTTTCACACAAAAATAGTATATGGATGAAATATAGCAATTTGATATTCTGTCAAATTTAATTTTACATTTGAATTTTTATTATGTATTTGGTTTAGAAGAATTATTAAACGTAAAAACAAATTGATTACTAACAAGAATGAAGCTAGGGAGAAAGTGGTTGTAAAAATTCTTGAATAAGCATATTTTAATGAAATTCATTAAGTGGTTGTAGCATTACAACAATGCACTTAATGGTTAAAATATTGGGTGATTAAAATTCAATCTTTTAAAAAAGTTATATTTACGTAATGATCGAGATCTGATAATTAAAATTAAGATTTTTATTAAGTGCAAATAAATAATAATATTTTATATTTGGATTAGTTCTTCTGGTATTATTTTTTATTGATTATTTGATTTGTTGTATTAAACATAACATGCATTGCATATTTTTGTAATAAGAAATTGTTTGTTTACAAAAAATATTTTCGACCTTATTGAATATATATATATATATATATATATATATATGTGTGTGTGTGTGTGTGTGTGTGT
>JAJONQ010001972.1:0-44651 GCA_036250385.1 Solanum microdontum | reverse complement strand
AACACCTCCACCATAAGTGGATCAAACCACACAACATAAATTCTCATACTATAGACTAGAAGTTAGGTCAACTTACCAATTCTCCAAGCCATGATCACCATGGATCAATCCTCAACAATTCATAATCAATTGACATAGGTAGCAATAGGAATTAACAATGTAATTCAATATCATAACCATAGTCTAAGTACAATTCCATAAACAAAGGGATCAACCCATAACTTTGCCCATAAGGCCATAATCCTCAACTCATCAATATACCAACAATTCAACATGAATAAGTATAGATAATCATAAGAAACATCAATACAATCTAATCTAAACATAATTTCACCAATAGAGATCATATTCACAAAGACCCCACATCATAGGCCAATTTTCGAGAATTTAGGGATCATGGGTTCTTCAAGAATTCCTTTGAAAATTTTCCTAAAAACATTAATTCCACATCAATTCATCAATAGAATGATTTATAAAATCATTTGACAAGGAACCCATGTTTAGATTGAAACTTGGGAATTTTGGTCTTTGAATCACTTTTGAAAATCTTTGATAGAACTCCATGAATGAGAGGTTATTCAAGAATCAAGAGTCACCATACCTTAATTATTGAAGACCCATGAAATTGAAGAAGAAATCAATTGAAAACCCATCTTCTAGCTTGAGCTTCATCAAGGTCTTCAATGGAGTTTTAGAGCGAATCTATTTTGAGAGGGAAGGGTCAATTTGAAGAATGGGGTCTAATTTTAGGTTTTGGGGTTTTAACCAACTTAAAATACCCCAAAATAGATAGAATAACCGTTTATAATAATTCCCCAAAGTAACCAAACTACCCCTCACTTAGTTGGACCTTTTAAACAAGTGAAACTTGAGTTTTATTTTCGCAGATTTTGTCGGGAAACAAGTTCGCGACGCGGTGGTATTCCCACAAAATTTCTAGAAATTAAATTCTAGAAAGTATAGTCCGCGACCCAGACATGCTCCCTCCAAGAACAACTTCAAGCTGCCTTGGCAGCTTGCTTGGCCAAGGTTGGGGTCTTCCTCGGGGACCCTTAGGGTGGCCCCCGGGGTATTGTATCGAAACGTTTTGACCCTAAAAACATTTATTAAGACACTAGGGTCACCTTCAATGATTTTAGACTCCAAACAACACATAAAAACAAGAACAACATACTAGAACACACCTATACATAAAAGACTAGTTTCCGAACGTCTTGGTCGTTCCTTGATGTTTGAGTTCCAAACTCTTTAAAACTAACTTAAAAGGCTATTACTTATTATTTTGACAAGTTATTAATGCATAAAAATCATGTGAGGCTCTACTTTATCCTACTTCATTCTTTTGGTTAACCATGGTATCACTCAGTAAACCTACTTTTGGCCTTGGATTAAATTAAGACGAGATTTAACCCATCTGTGTTTCCAGCAGCTTAATAGACACCGAGTGTGATGTCAACATTTGGTTCAGAGAAGATATATCATCTTTCATTTTCTGTAGTACTTTGTCTGATCCTTCCACTTAGTTGAGAATACGAGCAAACATATATTCGGTGTAAAATTTTCAAAATTAGCCCTTGGCTCTTTTGGCTTTAGACCCTCATGGGAAGGCACAAATCGTTCTTTATATCCATACCGATCCCTTCTATTCGTACCAAGGTCACTCTATTCCCTATCTCTGTCTTTCCAACCATCATCGCAATACCTGTTCCAACCTTGACTCCCACCCGGCCTTGCATAGTTTGGACTAGAAACTTGATGAGTCAGGGATTTTGACTTATTTAAGGCTTTGTTTCCATAATTTTATTGTCCTCAATGCCTAATTAATTCTCTAAACTGATGTTAAAGTTTTGATTTGCAGCAATGAAGGCGAAGAAGAAAGGCAAGGATATTACTAGGCAAGAATGACCGAAATAGCCAAAAAAGTTGAGGAAAGGAAATCCTAGTTATCTCCAAGACCAATCGGCGAATCGCCGAGAGGCTCTTCACCTCGACAAAAGTTTCGGAGTGCCAGCCTTGGGGAAAACCAACTTGCCTATGGAAATGGACAGTTGGCTGACCGCTAAATGGATTGAGGACTTCGATCCTGATCGCCTTAAGTCATAGAACTCTGATGTTAAGGAGGCAAAGCAATACAGTGAGGAAACACGACACTAGGCGCATCGCCGACCTGGTTGGTGATGCTCGACTAACTCCTTCGATAAGTCTACAAGCTGCAAATTTTGAATAGTATAAATGTAAATTTTCGAAAGAGTTTCAGTGTGGGTGGAAAATTCTGAAAGTCCCATATTCTAAACAAGTATTGTCAGAGTTTCACCTTGAGTTCTTAATCCTAAAGTCTAATTTTTAGAGTTTTTAAGTAGAGTTTTCAAGTGGGTTTTTAAATTTTTATGATTTGAAGCATTGTAGAGATTTGGGAACCATTACCTAGTTCATGGATAACATAATTGGTAATCGTTTCTTCCTTTTTATGATGTGTGGCAAAAACCCCAATTCTTGGGGTGTGATCATATGATTATTTGTTCTAATTAGCTTATGGGTATTGTCGTTTACAGATTTAAATATTTTTTTTAAGTGGGTATGATTGATAGTTATGTATTAACACATGAATTGTCATTACAAATGCAATTCTAGCGTAGTGTTCTGGGCTTGGTTGAGAAAGAAGTTCTAGAACGAAGGTTATCGATTGATAATTGTAATGATTGGGTTGTTGCCGGTTCAGGTCGAGAGAGTGAATCTTTATTTGATCATACCTTCTAACACGAGAGAGTAGATGAATTGAGGTATGTCCTAATTTTATTGTTCGGCTTGTCGAGGTTCGAGGGAACTCGCTCGAATCGTAATAGTTGTTTGAGAGAAAGCTATTGCATCTATAGTCTAGCCTACCCACTAAGATTCATCAATTGTTAGTAAATTACAATTACCCAATAGAAAAAATAGCCTATAATCGATCATATCCTCGAGAATCCCTGTATAGTTATCTACTCCCCTGTTTACTTACTGGTTGTAGTTGTTAATTGAAAATTTTTATGACCTCCAACCACGATCTACTAGGATGGGTAGTGGGTCAAACCAGTGTCCTTCAGTTGGTAGGTCTGTAATAGGTGACAGTTAACTCAGGGGTAGTTGGGTCTTTTCCAAATTAAGAAGTTCCTATACTATGTCGTTTTACCTATGTTTAGGACCCCTATATAAGCTTTTTCAGCCCCAAATACCTATTTACTTCATTCTTCAAATTTTACAAAAAGAAACAAAATTCCTCTCCAAATATTCTCTCTCTAGAAACTTGAAGAAGAAGAAGAAGAAGAAGAAGGATTCACCTAGGGTTTCAAGCTAAGGTTCCAATTCCCCCAATGTAGTCTATCATTTGGATTCAAGGTTTGATAGTTTTCATCCATGGATTCTTTCCATCCATGGATCTCCCAAATTCCTTTATTTCAAATGGTAGAATTCCCGAATTCACTTAGAATTTTCTTCAATTAGCATGGGTTCCTTTCATTATTTATTTAAATGAATGAATTATGATCTATTATGCATGAATTGATTATACATTATGATTTTATGATGATTTCCGCATGAACCATGTACTCCCCATGTTTTCAAGTTATGAATCATATGATGTGAGATTTTGATCTTCAAGGAAAAGTTTTATGAAATTGACCATGCATTGCAAGGTTCACATGTATTTACGATTAAGTCCATATCTAACCCATGTTTTCTAAGAGTTTATGATTGAAAGTGGGTTTTGTCCTTAAGCGGTAAATTATGGACTTATTTATCCATTGTTAATGAAATCTATGCAAATGTTTAAAAGGTTCTTCGAGATTAAAATACCAATGATGATGTTATGTTGTGAAAGTATATTCTTACTAAAACACATATTTGCATTATGTGAAAGGTTTTATTACATAGAAAGATTTCTTGGGTTGAAAGGCTTTCTCACCTAATTGAAACAAAGACTAGGAGCAATCATAATGAAACTAGCTTGAATTGGTTGGCCAAGGGAGCCTTTTCATGAATAATGAAGTAAAGTAGGAAATGACTATTCCATGGGAAGTTATGCTTAGCACCGAGTGAATATTGGTAGTGAGATGGAAGCGCTCCCATAGTAGAGGTTGGGTTTCTAAAGCAATAGATGGAAGCTCCCCCGTAGTAGAGGGCGGGTTTCTAGTAGCAATCTTCTTATCCCATGACTATGTTCCCCCATAGATTGATTAGGTAGTGGATCCACTTAAGCTAGAAGTTCAAGGTTCTACCTTCAGCACCCCTTTTCGGTGTGGGGTAGACACCGGATTCCTTGTTATAGCTCACATGGTATCAATTCTGGTTAAGGCTAATTCCTCACAAGTAAGAATGAACTAAGGTTACTTCTAGAAGTATCACATATGAGTTCCAATATTTTAAAGATGAAGTTAGCTTTCATTGACCTTGATTTATGAGTTATGTTTTGTAACTCTTTCATATTATGTTTTAGCTCGGTCAATTGCATGTCATAAAATGAAATATCCATTTTAGCATGATTTCAATGTTTTATGCATGGTTATCATACTTGGTACATTATTATGTAGTAACGCATACTCTTACCTACATTTTTACTAAATGTAGGGTCCGATATTCAGGGTGCTCAGTTTCGTGGTTAATGGGTGATTTGATTGATTTCCATGCTTTGGTGAGTCCTCATACTTTGAGGATAGACTTCATTGTTTTCCCTTAAGAATGACGTCACCTGATCTATAATTAGACAAATTCAATTATTCGGTGCAATTCGAGTGTTGTAGACTTTACCTACACCAAACCAAACATGACGTAACCATGCACCCGCAATTAAAAGCAATTTAAACATGGAATTCAAACTTAAACAAGCCAAAAATTGAACATGCTCGATTTACCCAACAATAATAACTAATCAGATAATCAAACAAGGGCATACATTCAATCTAACAACTACACAAACATTCTTAGGATATGGCAAGAAATCAAAACAATTTCAGGACACCAACCTAAAAAGTTGATAAATAAGAAACATGGGCAAATGTGAAAAATGCAACGAATTTAAACCACGAATGGCACCCACGCAAAAACATCACACAAGCTACAATCTAAAATGAAATTAAAAGAGGCCAAGGGATGAAAAATGCAAAATAAATAGGAGTTTTGAATATAAAATGGTTGGAAGCCTTTTGACTCTTCACTTCGCACTTCTATCACAGATGTCTACTTATGTCGCCGACCCATTCGGCGATTCGCCAATTGGAGCTTTTCAAGATGAAGTTACCAGAACACCAACCTTTTAATTTTTCAAAAAGGTGATCCACATCGGGCTACCCAACCCACTCAGTGATTCGCCTAATGGGTCCTAAGCTTGCCCTATTGCCCATTTCTACAAAAATATCTAATTTTACAACCTACACATCCAACCACTTTTATTCAAATAACATAAACTAAAACTTGGGTTCCCTCCCACGAAGCGCCTTATTTAACGTTGTGGCACGAGAAAGACACACTTTCAAGCTTCATTCTTTTGGTTAACCATGGTATCACTCAGTAAACCTAATTTTGGCCTTGGATTAAAATGAGCCGAGATTTGACACATCTGTGTTTCCAGCAACTTAATAGACACCGAGTGTGACGTCAACATTTGGTTCAGAGAAGATATATCATCTTTCATTTTCTATAGTACTTTGTCCGATCCTTCCACTTTGTTGAGAATACGAGCAAACATATATTCAGTGTGAAATTTTCAAAATCAGCCCTTGGCTCTTTTGGCTTTTGACCCTCATGGGGAGGTACAAATCGTTCTTTATATCCATACCGATCCTTTCTGTTCATATCACGGTCACGCCATTCCCTATCTCTATCATTCCAACCATCATCGAAATACCTGTTCCAACCTTGCCTCCACCTGGCCTAAGATAGTTTGGACTAGAAACTTGATGAATCAGGGATTTTGACTCATTTAGGGCATTGTTTCCATAATTTTATTGTCCTCAATGCCTAATTAATTCTCTAAACTGATGTTAAAGTTTTGATTTGCAGCAATGAAGGCGAAGAAGCAAGGCAAGGATATTACCGGGAAAAAAGGAGTGAAATAGCCAAAAAAGTTGAAGAAAGGCAATCCTGGTGATCTCCAAGACCACTCGGCGAATTGTCGAGTGGCTCTTCACCTCGCCAAAAGTTCCAGAGTGCCAGCCTTGGGGAAAACCAACTTACCTATGGAAATGGACATTTGGCGGACCGCCGAATGGATCGACAACTTCGAGCCTGTTTGCAGTAAGTTACAAAACTCTAATGTTAAGGAGGCAAAGCAAGACAGTGAGGAAATACGACACTAGGCGCATCGCCGACCTAGTTGGTGATGCTTGATTAACTCCTCCGATAAGTATACAAGCTGCAAATTTTGAAGAGGATAAATGTAAATTTTCAAAAGAGTTTCAGTGTGGGTGGAGAATTCTGAAAGTCCCAGATTCTAAACAAGTATTCTGAGAGTTTCACCGTGATTTCTTAATCCTAGTCTAATTTTTAGAGTTTTTAAGTGGGTTTTTAAATTTTTATGATTTGAAGCATTGTAGTGATTTGGGAACCATTACCCAGTTCATGGATAACATAATTGGTAATCGTTTCTTCCTTTTTATGATGTGTGGCTAAAACCCCAATTCTTCGGGTGTGATCGTGTGATTATTTATTCTAATTAGCTTATGGGTATTGTCGTTTACAAATTTAAATATTGTTTTAAAGTGGGTTTGATTGATAGTTATGTATTAACACATGAATTGTAATTTCAAGTGCAATTCTAGCTTAGTGTTCCGGGCTTGTTCGAGAAAGAAGTTCTAGAATGAAGGTTATCGATTGATGATTGTATTGATTGGGTTGTCGCCGGTTCATCTCTAGAGAGTGAATCTTTGTTTGATTATACCTTCTAGCTCGAAAGAGTAGATGAATTGAGGTATGTCCTATTTTTATTGTTAGGCTTGTCGGCTTTGAGGGAACTCGCTTGAATCGTAATAGTTGTTTGAGAGAAAGCTATCGCATCAATAGCTTAGCCTACCCACTAAGATTCATCAATTGTTAGTAAATTACAATTACCCATATAGCAAAATTAGCCTATAATAGATCACATCCCCGAGAATCCCTTTGTACTTATCTACTCCATGTTTTCTTAATTGTTGTAGTTGTTAATTGAAAAATTTTGTGACCACCAACCACGATCGACCAGGACGGGCAGTGGGTCAAACCATGGTCCTTCGGTTGGTAGGTCTGTGACAGGTGACAGTTAACTCAAGGGCAGTTGGGTCTTTTCCTAATTAAATATATCCTATACTATGTCGTTTTACCTATGTTTAGGACCCCTATATAAGCTTTTTCAACCCCAAAATTAACCCATTTACTTCATTCTTCAAATTTTACAAAAAGAAACAAAATTCCTCTACAAATATTCTCTCTCTAGAAACTTGAAGAAAAAGAAGAAGGATTCACCTAGGGTTTCAAGCTAAGGTTCCAATTCCTCCATTGAAGTCTAGCATTTGGATTCAATGTTTGATAGTTTTCATTCATGGATTCCTTCCATCCATGGAGCTCTCAAATTCCTTTATTACAAATGGTAGAATTCCCCAATTCAATTAGAATTTTCTTCAATTAGCATGGGTTCCTTTCATTATTGATTTAAATGAATGAATTATGATCTATTATGCATGAATTGATTATACATTATGATTTGATGATGATCTCCGCATGAACCATGTAATCCATATGTTTTCAAGTTATGAATCATATGATGTGGGATTTTGATCTTCAACGAAGAGTTTTATGAAATTGACCATGTATTGCAAGCTTTACATTTATTTACGATTAAGTCAATATCTAACCCATGTTTTCTCAGAGTTTATGATTGAAAGTGGGTTTTGACCTCAAGCGGTAAATTATGGACTTATGCATTGTTAATGAAATCTATGCAAATGTTTAAAAGGTTCTTTGAGAGTAAAATACCAATGATGAATTTAAAATGGTTGGAAGGCTTTTGAATCTTCAGTTCGCACCTCTATTGCCGATGGCTACTTATGTTGCCGACCCATTCGGCGATTCACCGATAGGAACTTTTCGAGACGAAGTTACCACAACACCAACCTTTTGTTTTTTCGAAAAGTTGATACACATCGGGCTCACCAACCCACTCAGTGATTCGCCTAATGGGTCCTGAGCTTGCCCAATTTCCCATTTCTCCAAAAATATCTAATTTTTCAACCTACATATCCAACAACTGTTATTCAAATAACATAAACTAAAACTTGGGTTCCATCCTACTTAGCGCCTTATTTAACATTGTGGCACGAGAAAGACACACTTTCAAGCTTCATTTTTTTGGTTAACCATGGTATCACTCTGTAAACCTACTTTTGGCTTTGGATTAAAATGAGCCGAGATTTGACCCATCTGTGTTTCCAGCAGCTTAATAGACACCGAGTGTGACGTCAACATTTGATTCAGAGAAGATATCTCATCTTTCATTTTCTATAGTACTTTGACGGATACTTCCACTTTGCTGAGAATACGAGAAAACTTATATTTTGTCCAAAATTTTCAAAATGTGCCCTTGGCTCTTTTGGCTTTTGACCCTCAAGGGGGGCACAAATCGTTCTTTATATCCGTACCGATCCCTTATATTTGTACCACGGTCACGCCATTCCCTATCTCTGTCTTTCCAACCATCATCGCAATACCTGTTCCAACCTTGACTACCACCTCGCGTTGGATAGTTTGGACTAGAAACTTGATGAGTCAAGGATTTTGACTCATTTAGGGCTTTGTTTCCATAATTTTATTGTCCTCAATGTCTAATTAATTCTCTAAACTAATATTGAAGTTTGATATGCAAATGAAAGCGAAGAAGCAAGGCAAGGATATTACCAGGCAAGAAGGAGCAAAATAGCCAAAAAAGTTGAAGAAAGGCAATCCTGGTGATCTCCAAAAGTTTCGGAGTGCCAGCCTTGGGGAGAAACCAACCTGGCTATGGAAATGGACAGTTGGTGGACCACCGAATTTATTGACGACTTCGATTCTAATCGCCTTAAGTCACCATACTCTGATGTTAGGGAGGCAAAGCAAGACGGTGAGGAAACGCGACACTAGGCGCATCATCGACCTGGTTGGTGATGCTCGACTAACTCCTTCAATAAGACTACAAGCTGCAAATTTTGAATAGTATAAATGTAAATTTTCAAAAGAGTTTCAGTGTGGGTGGAGAATTCTGAAAGTCACATATTCTAAACAAGTATTGTGAGAGTTTCACCTTGAGTTCTTAATCCTAAAGTCTAATTTTTAGAGTTTTTAAGTAGAGTTTTCAAGTGGGTTTTTAAATTTTTATGATTTGAAGCATTGTAGAGATTTAGGAACCATTACCCTGTTCATGGATAACATAATTGGTAATCATTTCTTCCTTTTTATGATGTGTGGCTAATATCTGAAAGGATTGAATGTAGTAATTCATCTCTAGTATAGGCTTGCAAAAGACTGGCTACACATGCTTGGCTCCAGGCTAGATAAAAGAATTCCTGATCTTGTCGGAATGGGAGCAGCTATTTCATTCGTGTCTGGCTTGATTGAAAGGATGGAATGGACTGAGAAGTCATCCTATCGTTCTACTAGCTTTGAACCAGATTGCTATCGAGCAGATGCCCTGTGCTCTATCAATCTAGTCCCAGTCTTTCCAGCAAGCGAGCGAAAACCCCAATTCTTAGGGTGTGATCGTATGATTATTTGTTCTAATTAGCTTATGGGTATTGTCGTTTACAAATTTAAATATTTTTTAAAGTGGGTTTGATTGATATTTATGTATTAACACATGAATTGTCATTGCAAATGCAATTCTAGCTTAGTGTTCTGGGCTTGCTTGAGAAAGAAGTTCTACAACGAAGCTTATCGATTAATGATTGTATTGATTGGGTTGTTGTCGGTTCAGCTCAAGAGAGTGAATCTTTATTCAATCATACCTTGTCGCTCAAGAGAGTAGCTGAATTAAGGTATGTCCTATTTTTATTATTAGGTTTATCGATGTTCGAGGGAACTCGCTCGAATCGTAATAGTTGTTCGAGAAAAGCTATTGCATCTATTGTCTAGCCTACCCACTAAGATTAATCAATTGTTAGTAAATTACAATTACCCATATAGAAAAATTAGCCTATAATCGATCACATCCCCAAGAGTCCCTCTGTACTTATCTACTCCCATGTTTACTTAATTGTTGTAGTTATTAATCGAAAAATTTTCTAACCACCAACCACGATCTACCAGGACGGGCAGTGGGTCAAACCATGGTCCTTCAAGTTGGTAGGTCTGTGATAGGTGACAGTTAACTCAGGGGTTGTTGGGTCTTTTCCTAATTAAGTAGTTCCTATACTATGTCATTTTACCTATGTTTAGGACCCCTATATAAGCTTTTGCAACCCAAAAATTAACCCATTTACTTCATTCTTCAAATTTTACAAAAAGAAACAAAATTCCTCTACAAATATTCTCTCTCTAGAAACTTGAAGAAGAAGAAGAAGAAGGATTCACCTAGGGTTTCAAGCTAAGGTTCAAATTCCCCCATTGAAGTCTATCATTTAGATTCAAGGTTTGATAGTTTTCATCCATGGATTCCTTCCATCCATGCAGCTCTCAAATTCCTTTATTTCAAATGGTAGAATTCCCCAATTTAGTTAGAATTTTCTTCAATTAGCATGGGTTCCTTTCATTATTGATTTAAATGAATGAATTATGATCTATTATGCATGAATTGATTATACATTATGATTTTATGATGATTTCCGCATGAACTATGTAATCCCTATGTTTTCAAGTTATGAATCATATGATGTGAGATTTTGATCTTCAAGGAAGAGTTTTATGAAATTGACCATGCATTGCAAGGTTTACATGTATTTACGATTAAGTCCATATCTAACCCATGTTTTCTAAGAGTTTATGATTGAAAATGGGTTTTGACCTCAAGCGGTAATTATGGACTTATTTATCTATTGTTAATGAAATCTATGCAAATGTTTAAAAGGTTCTTTGAGATTAAAATACCAATGATGATGTTATGTTGTGAAAGTATATTCTTACTAAAACACATACTTGCATTATGTGAAAGGTTTTATTACATGAAAGATTTCTTGGGTTGAAAGGCTTTCTCACCTAATTGAATCAAAGACTAGGAGCTATCATAATGAAACTAGCTTGAACTGGTTGGCCAAGGGTACCTTTTCATGAGTAATGAAGTAAAGTAAGAAATGACTATTCCGTGGGAATTTATGGTTAGCACCGAGTGAATATTGATAGTGAGATGGAAGCGCTCCCGTAGTAGAGGTCGGGTTTCTAAAGCAGTAGATGGAAGCTCCCCCGTAGTAGAGGTCGGGTTTCTAGTAGCAATTTTCTTATCCCATAACTATGTTCCCCCATAGATTGATTAGGTAGTGGATCCACTTAAGCTAGAAGTTCAATGTTCTACCTTCGACACCTCTTTTTTTTGTGGGGTAGACACCGGATTCCATGTTATATCTCACATGGTCTCAATTTTGGTTAAGGCTAATTCCTCACATGTAAGAATGAACTAAGGTTACTTCAAGTTGTATCACATACGAGTTCCAAGATTTTAAAGATGAATTTAGCTCGAATTGACTATGATTTATGACTTATGTATTATAACTCTTTCATATTATGTTTTAGCTCGGTCAATTGCATGTCATGAGATGAAATATCCCTTTAGCATGATTTAAATATTTTATGCATGGTTATCATACTTGGTGCATTAATTTGTAATAACGCATACTGTTACCTACATTTTTCTTAAATGTAGGGTTCGATATTCAGGGTGCTCAGTTTCGTAGCTAGTGGGTGATTTGATTGATTTCCAAGCTTAGGTGAGTCCTCATACTTCGAGGATAGACTTCATTGTTTTCCCTTAAGAATGCCGTCACCCGATCTATAATTGGACAAATTCAATTATTCGGTTCAATGAGAGTTACGCAGACTTAACCCACACCAAACCCAACATGATGTAACCATGCACCCACAATTAGAAGTAATTTAAACATGGAATTCAAACTTAAACAAGAAGAAAATTGAACATGCTCGATTTACCCAACAATAATAACTAATCACATAATCACACAAGGGCATACATTTAATCTAACAACTACACTAACATTCTTAGGATATGGCAAGAAATCTAAACAAATTCAGGACACCAACCTTAAAAGCTGATAAATAAGAAACATGGGCAAATGTGAAAACATGCAACGCATTTCAAACACGAAATGGCACTCATTCAAAAACATCACACAAACTACAATCTAATATGAAATTAAAAGAGGGTAAGGGTTGAAAAATGCAAAATAAATAGGAGTTTTTAATTTAAAATGGTTGGAAGCCTTTTGACTTTTCAGTTCGCACCTCTATCGCCGATGTCTACTTATGTCGCCGACCCATTCGGTGATTCTCCGATTGGAACTTTTTGAGACCAAGTTACCAGAACACCAACCTTTTGTTTTTTTCAAAAAAGTGATCCACATTGGGCTCGCCAACCCATTCAGTGATTCGCCTAATGGATCCTGAGCTTGCCCAATTGCCCATTTCTCCAAATATATCTAATTTTTCAACCTGCACATCCAACAAGTGTTATTCAAATAGCATAAACTAAAACTTGGGTTCCCTCCCACGAAGAACCTTATTTAACTTTGTGGCACGAGAAAGACACATTTTCAAGCTTTATTCCTTTGGTTAACCATGGTATCACTCAGTAAAACTACTTTTGGCCTTGGATTAAAATGAGTCGAGATTTGACTCATTTGTGTTTCCAGTAGCTTAATAGACACCGAGTGTGACGTCAACATTTGGTTCAGAGAAAATATATCATCTTTCATTTTATATAGTACTTTGTCGGATCCTTCCACTTTGTTGAGAATACGAGCAAACATATATTCGGTGTAAAATTTTCAAAATTAGCCCTTGGCTCTTTTGGCTTTAGACCCTCATGGGGGGGCACAAATCGTTCTTTATATCCATACCGATCCCTTCTATTCGTACCACGGTCACGCCATTCCCTATCTCTATCTTCCTAACAATCATCGCAATACCTGTTCCAACCGTGACTCCCACTCGGCCTTGGATAGTTTGGACTAGAAACTTGATGAGTCAGGGATTTTGACTCATTTAGGGCTTTCTTTCCATAATATTATGGTCCTCAATGCCTAATTAATTTTCTAAACTGATGTTAAAGTTTTGATTTACAACAATGAAGGCGAAGAAGCAAGGCAAGGATATTACCGGGCAAGAAGGAGTGAAGTAGCCAAAAAAGTTGAAGAAAGGCAATCCTGGTGATCTCCAAGACCACTCGGCAAAGCGATTTGCCTCGCCAAAAGGTTTGGAGTGCCAGCCTTGGGGAAAGCCCAACTTGGCTATGGAAATGGACAGTTGGCGGACCGCCAAATGGATCGACAACTTCGATCCTGATCGCCTTAAGTCACAGAACTCTGATTTTAAGGAGGCAAAGCAAGACGGTGAGGAAACACGACAGTATGCGCATCGTCGACCTGGTTGGTGATGCTTGAGTAACTCCTCCGATAAGTCTACAAGCTGCAAATTTTGAAAAGTATAAATGTAAATTTTCAAAAGATTTTCAGTGTGGGTGGAGAATTCTGAAAGTCCCAGATTCTAAACAAGTATTCTGAGAGTTTCACCTTGAGTTCTAAATCATAAAGTCTAATTTTTAGAGTTTTTAAGTAGTGTTTTCAAGTGGGTTTTTAAATTTTTATGATTTCAAGCATTGTAGAGATTTGGGAACCATTACCCAGTTCATGGATAACATAATTGGTAATCGTTTCTTCCTTTTTATGATGTGTGGCTAAAACCCCAATTCTTGGGGTGTGATCGTGTGATTATTTTTCTAATTAGCTTGTGGGTATTGTCGTTTACAAATTTAAATATTGTTTTAGAGTGGGTTTGCTTGATAGTTATGTATTAACACATGAAGTGTAATTGCAAATGCAATTCTAGCTTAGTGTTCTGGGCTTGCTTGAGAAAGAAGTTCTAGAACGAAGGTTATCGATTGATGATTTTATTGATTGGGTTGTTGCCGGTTCAGCTCGAGAGAGTGAATGTTTATTCGATCATACCTTATAGTTCGAGAGAGTAGATGAATTGAGGTATGGCCTATTTTTATTGTTAGGCTTGTCAAGGCTTGAGGGAACTCGCTTTAATCATAATAGTTGTTCGAGAGAAAGCTATTGCATCTATAGTCTAGCCTACCCACTAAGATTCATCAATTGTTAGTAAATTACAATTTCCCATATAGCAAAATTAGCCTTTAATCGATCACATCCCAAAGAATCTATATGTACTTATTTACTCCCTTATTTTCTTAATTGTTGTAGTTGTTAATTGAAAAACCTAATTTCCCCATCTGACATTCGTTGTTAACCTCTTTGATTTATCTAAATGAT
Organism: Solanum microdontum; assembly: GCA_036250385.1. Taxonomy (NCBI): domain Eukaryota; kingdom Viridiplantae; phylum Streptophyta; class Magnoliopsida; order Solanales; family Solanaceae; genus Solanum; species Solanum microdontum. The sequence continues at coordinate 30,180 of JAJONQ010001972.1, read as the reverse complement.
TTTGATAATTTCTATTCCTACAATTTATTTGACCACGTTTATAACTTCATAACTGAATTCAAACTTGCATCACTACTAGTGGGATCAACCCCAACAGTAACGACCCTAAAAATGAACTAGTGAAACTAGAGCCTAACGTGTGTGTGTTTGAGTTTGGTGTGAAGTTTTAGGGTGTTTGATGTTGTTGTATGTTGTCCCGAACCATGGCTGAGGGGTTAAACGTCAAGGTACGACTCCCCAAGGACCACCCTAAGGGTCTTTGAGGAGGACCCTAAGCTTAACCCCCAAGACCGCAAGGAAACTTGATTGTTGCCAAGGACTTGGTGACTTACGGAAGGGGACTATGCCTCGTAGGTCCATCCACGCCCCGTGGATGGCCTTCGTAGGTCATGGCCGTCAAATGCAAGCCACAACCACCAACCACGGATGACCAGTATGAGGCGTCAACTAGACCACGATCCATGCTCTGGTGGGCGTCGTTTGAACCTGCAATTCTAGTTTGGTTCGGCCTTGGTGGGGGTGAATTGGTAAATTCACCCCATGTCTTTATTAGTTGGTGGACGGTTGTTTTGTGCTTATTTAGGTATTTTAAGAGTATTAAAAGTGTTAAAACATATTTTAGATTTCATTATTCAAATTCCCCGAATCAAAACCCCTCCTCTCCTAAAGTCTTCTCTCTAGAAACTCCATTACAGATCAAGGTCAAGTTCAAGCTAGGGTTAGGGATTTCAAGGTGTTTCTTCTTCAATTTTCGTGGGGAATCAATAGAAAGATATGGTGGTCTTGATCCTTGTCTAATTTTCCATTCAAGGAGTCATTTCCAAGAAGATTTCAAATAATGCTAATCTAAGTTTTCACCCAATCTCATGGGTTCTTTCATCAAACATTTTGAAATGGTTTCTAATGACAAATTATGATTGTATTAGTGTTTAATTGATGATTTATGATGAAAATACTCTCTGAACCCATGAATTCTCTCAATTCCTAAATTGTACCTTTTGAAGTGGGTTTGATGACCATGAAGGAATGTTGATGGATTATAACTAAATTGATTTAGATTGTTGAATTAAATCACTATTCCTACCAAATTATATTAGTTAAAGGTTTGTTGGTGACTTATGATCATGGCCTTGAAAGGGCAAGTGATGACCTAATTTCATGTTGAGATAGAATTATTCTTGAGCTATTGATCCACTTGAAAGGTGGAGGTGTTTACTTACTTTGTCTATTAATCCACTTGAAAGGTGGAGGTTTTTACGTATTATTTACATTGTGATCATGGCCTTGAAGGCATAGTGTGAGTAATTAAAGTATTATCATGATGTTATATATTTGAATGTGATGTGAAGAATATGCAAGGGATTTCAATGATAGATTGATGATCTTGTCTAGAATGTAAATATGTTATTATCGAAAGGATATTTCTTAATTTGACTCTCAAGAATGAATGAATGGTTAATGTATGAATATGATGAGAATTATATGTGTGTGATCCTTATGAATGAGTTATAATCATGTTTAGAAGGAAATTGTATGAATGTTGAGGCTATATGTGAAATGCTATTCTCATATACTCACACACACACTCATGAATGACTAATAAATGAAGTTCAATGATAATGTTAATGAATGTTGAGTCTATTGAAAGGCTATTCTCAATGGTACTCTAATGAATGTTAATGACTTGTTGTTAAAGGACTTTTTCACATTAAGGGGGTTCTTAGGTGAAAGGCTATTCTCATCTTTGAATCTATGAGCTTTCCAATGAATGAATGTTGGGATGGAATGGATACTCATCTGGAAGTTGAGGTGGAGTATCTAGTAACAATCCCTATATCCTATTTTGGTGAATGTTGGGTTTGGGATGGACGCTCATCTGGGAGTTGAGGTGGGTGTATCTAGTAGAAATCATTTATTCCATAATGAACTAATATAATGAATGTAATGTACTCCGTGGGGAATATTTCTAAACACCCAGAGGTTATGGTTTGAGATGGGTGCTCATCCTTGAGTTGAGGCAGTGTGCATTGTAGCAATCTCTTGAGATGGATGTTAATCCTTGAGTTGGTGCGGGGTATCTAGTAGAAATCTCCCTATCCCATAACTATGTGCCCACATAGGTTTATCTAGTAGATTTTTCTTATGGCTAAACAAAAGATGGTCCTACCTTAGGCAAGTAGGAATCTCTTATCCGGTGAGGGTGACACCGGGATTCCATGAATTGCTCACATGGTCTATGTCAGTTAAGGCGTAACCGCACAAAGAATGGTAATGAACTATGGATTTTTAAGAATGCACTACTTAGTGTGGGTGGTGGTATGGGGCGCCATCTATGCATTGCACAAGTAGGCTTTGAGAGAGGTCATGGTGTGTTCCTTTATAATGTTAAATGAAATGAATGGGCTCTTATAATGATCTTAATGAAGAATGTTGATATAATTTCAAAATGAATGAAGGTACTCTTAATGTTATGAAGTTAATGAAGAAGGTTGACTTATATTTTTAATGTGAAGATGCATGCTATACTTGGATTGTATTATGAGTTACTTCCTTGTTATGACTTATTGAGTATGAATGTGCCTTTTCTATGGTGACTTCAAAGGAGTACTTAGTGTGAGTAGTAGTATGTGGTGCTACTTGCACATTGCCCAAGTATGACTTAGAGTTGTCTTCGATGTTGGTTTTAATGTGATGGTGTGAGTTATCTAATATTTATGTCTCTTATATGCTTTATTGTGTAAAGGTGGAAAGGTTGAATGGTAAGTTCACTTTTGGTGTCCTTAAGGTGGTACTTTAGTGTCGATGGTGGTACGGGATGCTATCCATACATTGCACAAAGTATAGCTTAAGGGTTACTTGGGGTGAAAGCTTAATGTGAAGGTAAAGGTTTAGAAGATGATTATGTCCTAATGTTGTAAATGACCTGTATGTTGGTTGTGGTTGAATATTATGCCTCTTATGTTTATATTCATGAAGGTTTTTATCAAAATGGCATATATCATGACTATAAAAGAAATTGTCTGTTTTAAGCAAGATTTTTGCATGGCTTCCATACTTAGTACATCATTTGTGCTGACCCATATTTCTTCTCCCTTTTTACCAAAGTGTAGGGTTTGGAGATATTGCTGTTCTATGCTTGAGGAGTAGGTTCCAAAGGTGCTTGATGATGAAGACTTGGTGAGTCCTCATAGTCTCGAGGACAATACCCACTTTGTTCCTTTATTTCTTTTAGTTTATGTTAAAGCTTTTGTATGGGCTAAGTCCCAATATTTTATTCAAAGTATTAGATGGTTTCAGGCATAGTATATATAGTCCACAAAGTCTTCTGCTTGCTTTTAATGAAAATGTCTTCGATTGTAAATGAAAGTTTTTAATTCTTCTCTATTTTCCTATGTTCTTATGTTCAAGAATGTTATGAGGCTTGTATTAGACCCCTTCGGGGTCGAGTACGCCGTGTTGCATCTGGGGTGTACCCCTGGGTCGTGACAAACATGGTATCAGAGCAAAAGATTTTGGAATGGTCTTAGGTTGTCTCAAACCACATCTAGTAGAGTCTTGTTCATAATGTGAATTGCGTCACATTATGAATAGGAGGCTATTGGGTGTTAAGAAAGTTTCACTTCTTCATTCTTCAAGTTGTGCCATAGAGTTTAGCTCTATAATGTCTCTCTATTGTTCCTTATGTGATGGTCTTTAGAGTATGACCACTTGAAAAGTTTATGTTACAAGGGTTGAGGGAGAGGAAAGGTTGGTTGTGATGCCAACTATGGCCATGTTACTTGATACATTTGAGATGGAATTTAGTGATATTGACTTTAGTGTGAATGGGTTGCTTTATGTTTATATGTGTTGTTGGTAGAATCCGACTTAGTCAAGATAAGTTTTGAGGTATACTGAAAGAGTGGATGAAATGTTATGTTTTAGAAGTGCCTAGGTGTGATGAGTATGAAGGTGTAGTGATGTTTTATTTCGACCTTAAATGGATAGAAGTGAAGTTTGAAAGAGCTAGTATAAGCTTTCTCCCAAGTGGGGGATAATGTGCCTAGATGCTAAGGTCTTTGAGTGTCTCTGATGTTCATGAGTTAGGCTTGGTTGATGTTCTCATCTTAAGAGGTGTAGTGAGTTTGAGGAGTTAAAGCCCGGTGTGGTAGACTCATATGAGACCTTGAGTGATGTGGTAAGGTTGATTGTCAGCAAGAGTTCCTTAATAAGGACCTTCCTAGTTTAAAAGCACTAGTTTGTTGATAGTTCCTTATGGTTGTGAATGTCTTGTTAAGGTTCCCATGTTTGGTTCATGATGAGCCTTAGTTGGGTCTTCTCCTAAGTGGGGGATGGTATGTTGAGTAATAACGTTGTTCAGAGTTCGGATATCCTTACCTCTTTCTTTACGTGCCTATTCAAGCCTAAGACAAAGAGTTCCTTTTTGGCTTGTTTCATGTTGTGGAGTCATGTGTCATATTGTGTTTCTATGGTCAACTTATGATATACATGTTCTAGTTGAATTCTTGTTTGAATGAGAAAATGTGTTTTCATGACTTATGTTCCTCATGTTATTGTGCATTTAGTATGAGTTGTCTATATGTTTCATGAGGTTAAATGTTGAACATGCCTAAATGTGCTTTTATGAGGAATTGCATAATGTGTCTAATGATGTTATGATGAGCATGATGTGATTTCGATAAGGAAGTTCCTCCAATGAAATGAGAAATGTTGAAGTTTCGTGCATAATGAGTTTGTAGATGTAGTTCCTACTTGGTTGTATTGCATTGAGTTTGTTTGATGTGGAGTTGAGGTTTTCTCCTAGCTTTGTACAATGTGTTTAATGTTGCATGCTTGTTGGGCTGCTTATTGGAGTCATTAACCCCTTAATGTGGTTTAAGTGTCATTCGAGGACGAATGTTCCTAAGTGGGGGATAATTTAACGACTCTAAAAATGAACTAGTGAAAGTAGAGCCTAACATGTGTGTTTTTGAGTTTGGTGTGAAGTTTGAGGTTGTTTGATGTTGTTGTATGTTGTCCCGAGCCATGGTTGAGAGGTTTAGGGGTTAAATGTCAAGGTACGACTCCCCAAGGACCACCCTAAGGGTCCTTGAGGAGGACCCTAAGCTTAACCCTCAAGACCCCAAGGAAACTTGATTGTTGCCAAGGACTTGGTGACCTGTGGAAGGGGACCACGCCCCGTAGGTCCATCCACGCCCCGTGGATGGCCTCCATAGGTCATGGTACTCAAATGCAAGCTATAGCCACAAACCACAGATGACCAGGACGAGGCGTCAATAGACAACGGTCCGTGGTTTTGTGGGCATCATTTGAACCGATAATTCTTGTTTGGTTCGGCCTTGGTGGGGGTGAATTGGTAAATTCACCCCATGTCTTTATTAGTTGGTGGACGGTTATTTTGGGTTTATTTAGGTTTTTTAAGAGTATTAAAAGTGTTAAAACCTATTTTCGATTTCACTATTCAAATTCCCCAAATCAAAACCCCTCCCCTCCTAAAGTCTTCTCTCTAGAAACTCCAATGGAGATCAAGGTTAAGTTCAAGCTAGGGTTGGGGATTTCAAGGTGTTTCTTCTTCAATTTTCGTGGGGAATCAATAGCAAGGTATGGTGGTCTTGATCCTTGTCTAATTTTTCATTCAAGGAGCCAATTCAAACAAGATTTCAAATCATGAATATTTAGGTTTTCACTGAATCTCATGGGTTGTTTCATCAAACGTTTTCAAATGGTTTCTAATGACAAATTATGATTGTATTAGTGTTTAATTGATGATTTATGATGAAAATACTATATCAACCCATGAATTCTCTCAGTTCCTAAATTGTACCTTAAGAAGTGGGTTTAATGATCATGAATGAATGTTGATGGATTTTACTTAAATTAAATAAGATTGTTGAATTGAATCACTATTCATGCCAAATTGTATTAGTTAAAGGTTTGTTGGTGAGTTATGATCATGGCCTTGAAAGGGCAAGTGATGACCTAATTTCATGTTGAGTTAGAATTATTCTTGAGCTATTGATCCACTTGAAAGGCGGAGGTGTTTACTTACTTTGTATATTGATCCACTTGAAAGGCGGAGGTGTTTACTTATTATGTACATTGTGATCATAGCCTAGAAGACATATTGTGAGTAATTGAAGTATTATCATGATATTGTATATATAAATGTGATGTGAAGGCTATGCATGTGATTTCAATGATAGAATGATGATCTTGTCTAGAATGTAAATGTGTTAATATCGAAAGGCTATTCTCTATTTGACACTCAAAAATGAATGAATGGTTAATGTATGAATATGATGAGAATTATATGTGTGTGATCCTTATGAATGAGTTATAATCATGTTTAGAAGGCAATTGTATGAATGATGAGGCTATATGTGAAAGGCTATTCTCTCACACACACTCATGAATGACTAATGAATGAAGTTCAATGTTAATGTTAATGAATGTTGAGTCTATTGAAAGGCTATTCTCAATGGTACTCTAATGAATGTTAATGACTTGTTGTTTAAGGACTTTTTCACATTAAGGGGGTTCTTAGGTGAAAGGCTATTCTCATCTTTGAATCTATGAGCTTTCCAATGAATGAATGTTGGGATGGAATGGATACTCATCTGGAAGTTGAGGCAAAGTATCTAGTAACAATCCCTATATCCCATTTTAGTGAATGTTCGGTTTGGTGTGGATGCTCATCCGGGAGTTGAGGCGGGGTATCTAGTAACAATCCTTTATCCCATAATGAACTAATGTAATGAATGTAATGTACTCCATGGGGAATAATGCTAAGTGATGAGTCCACAAATTGGACTCATTTAGGGATATATTTTGATAGAATTAGTGTCCTCAAATGCATATTTTGTCTCAATTTCTGATGTAAATCCTTAAGTTTCAGGTATTTAGAGTTTCAGGCAAAACATGGACACTACTTGGCAAAAAGGAATAAGGCGGCTGAAAAGAACGAAGAAATAAAGGCTTAAAGATCTCCGAGCCCAAGTGGCGAGTCTCCGATCGACCTCGAGATTGCCTTTTGTTCCAGTGTGCTAAGCCCTGAAGGGAAAGATCAAGTTGGCGATGAAATGGAGCTGTCGGCGTGTCGCCGAGCAGTTTTGCGAAGCAGTACCATATCGCCCAACGACTCTAAATGCGAAGAGGCTGAAGGATAAAGCAGGAATGGGATGAAATTGACCAAAAGACGGATCGCCGAGCGTATTGGCGATCCCGACAAACTGCGCCGAATGGTCCTCCGCATCACAAATTTTCAAACACTATAAATACTTTTTTTAAATTTCTAGCTAGGTATCACTTCTATCATTCAAACTTCTTATAGTTTTTGAGAGAGTTAAAGTTTTAGAGGGTTTTGGAGACTTTATTCTAAGACCTTGAAGATTCAATGGGTTTCAACTCCAAGAAATTGGACGTGGATCTCAAAGATTCTTCACTCTTGACGTGTTTTAAAACTTAATTCTTCATACCCAGTTGATGGAAACTTATATTGGTATAAATTTTTACTCTTTTACATGTCTAGGTAAAACCCTAATTCTTGGGGTGTGATTTTGTGAATATGGGCTAAATTATCTGTTGGGTCTTGTTTGTTGATGGTTTATTTGTTCTTTAAATGTGATTTCATTTAGTAGTTGTGTATGAAATAAATGGGATTTTAGTTGCAAATATGACTTCATCTCAGTGTTTTTGGCTTGCTCGACAAAGAGGTTGTAAAACTAAGACTACTAAATTGATTGCCAGTGGTATTGGGTCGACATGGGTTCAGCTTGAGAGAGTGAATCCTAGTCATTCTCCCGCACATTCAGCTCAAGAGAGTGAATAGGATAAGGCGGAGGTTGTGCTTAATGCGGCAACTCGATGTTCTAGAGAAACCGAGATGATTCGAAGTAAGTTGCTCGAGAGAGAATTTACCCCCACTATAGTCTAGCCTAGTCACAAATGTTCAACAATTTACTATCAAAATCATGTACCCGATAGTCTAGTTTATACCATATTCCTATCACATCCGAATAATCTTGTCTCCCTATCTAGTTTCCTTATATTTTTGCTCTTTTTAGTTGTTAAGTAATACAAACCCCCATTGAATATTGATGCTTGGGTCACCCATTAGATTTAGTATGTTTGTATTCGATAATGTTTATAGCTATGACTGATTAGAACTATATTTTATTTTTCTACTAATTTTCGAAACCACTCCCTGTGCTAACGATCCCAACACTTGGTTGAGTTATATCACTACACGCGATCGTTGACACTTGAACCGAAATAGTGTCAGTTGATTACGTCGAACATCAAAATGGAGCCGTTATCGGGTAGTGGTGTTATTTGAGAATTTTTAGTTTAGTAAAATTTTAGATCTTCTTAGTCGTAGTTTACTAACTTAATTTTTAGTTTGTTTTGTTGTTTTGAGCTTCGAAACATAGGAGGTGAGTAGGTCGAGCAATACTCACAAGTAAATGGAGTTTTCTCCATTGGAAGTAATGTTGTTCAAGGATCACATCCTAACCTTCAAACAATTGGAAGGTGAATGGATCCATGAGACATGGGTAAGGTTTAAAGAAATGATAACTCAATGCCCAAGTCATGAAATTCCAAATATAGTCCTCCTTGACTGTTTCTACAGAAGTCTTTGGTCCCAGAAACAAGGTGTTGCCAGATAAACTCATTCCGAGTGGCATTGCAAAACAACCATATGCGATAGCAGTCCAACTACTTGATTACATGGCCAAGAAAAACCAAGAAGTAGAAACGGACATCATGATGGCCGCACTGATGACTCAGATGGATGAGTTGGCCAAAAAGGTTAGAGAGCTTGACGTCCACTGTATCAAGAAAGACTGCTATGTCCCTCCCCATGAGCGAAGAAAATCAAAAAATAAAGGGGATGGACAAACTGAAGCAATGTTCACACTCCTGGTTTGGAAAGCCAATACACATGACATGGTATTGGAGAAACTCAGGGAGAATGTATTGATGTTGAACCAGAAGTCAACCTCCTATGCCATGCTCATTCATCTACTAGGGTCCCAAATGGACAAAGTGCTAAATGAGCGCTATAAAGATCCGAAAAGGGGTTGCCTGATCAAATTGAGGCAAACCACACTAGTGGAACTTGAGCATGGACGTGCGTCGTGCCACGACGTTAACTAAGGCGCTGTTTGGGATGCAACCCAAAACCCTTTATTACTTTATTTTTGTTTTAAAAATAATGGTGTGCTGAATCTACATGTTAAAGTGTGGAGAGTGTGTGGAAATTGCATTTGGCGAACTAAAACTTCTATTCAGCGAATCGCCGAACAGGTCAGCGATCCCGATGTTGTCCGCCTTTGGACCCCAAAGCAACTGAAGGTCCTGTAAAAGTCGGCGAGGTAAGTGACCACTCAGCGGACGATACTAATGTCATCGAATGGATGCGAACTGGACGATTATATATGACCAAAGGTTTAAAAGTTTCAACCTCGTTCACTTTCCCTCACTTTTTATCTTCCCAAACTCACATCCGCATGCTCGTTCCTATATTTTCGCATTTTTAGAATACTTTTAGTGTTGATTTGTGCTCAGAATTTGATTAAATTGCCGCCTAGCATTTCAATTTTCTCTTTATCAACACAAAAGGTTAGTTTTCTATGCCCCGAGTTTATTTTATCAAAAATTATACTCATTTGCAATAGCATGTTCTTGTTGAAGTGTTCTGATCCTGCCTGATAGGATTAGATTGTTTACATGCATGATTTAAATTGATAATCTTGCTCGAGTGGTGGTGGCTGCTGAATTCCCATAATTGTATGCCTTAAAGTGGATTAAAATTCAAGGGGTTGTGTTTGAGTTCTATGGGTCCTACCTTATTGTACTAGTGCAGGCTTTGATTTTTATTTTCGGGGGTTACGGGGTTGAATTCGAGAAGTTGGGTTGAAAATAGGCAGGTTGAGCTGTTTGGCGAGCTGGGTCGAACTCGCCGAACCACTCGGCGGTTCGTCTAATGTCCCTATCTTGCCATTAAATTTTATTCTCTATGTGTTGATAGATTCTGTAACTTTCGGTGAGAAGTTAGAGGTCGCCAAAGACCTCGGCGACTCACCGAAAGTCTTCTTTTTCATCATTGTCAACTCCCCTGGATCTGTGTGCGCTGTAGCTTTCAGCGGACTAACCCTAGATCGCCGAATGATGTCGGTGACTCGCCAAAAGAGTCAACGAAGCTTACCAGCAACTAATCTCCCGTGCTTTTGTCAAATGTTTCTCTAACTTCTGTTCGAGATTTTGCAGACATGACTAAATCAAAAGCTGCTGAAAGAATAACACCAGCACAAGAGAAGTCCAAAGGGATTGCGATAAATGAGGATGCAGCTACATCGAAAAGCAAAGCTACAAAACTACCCACAACCAGTGGGAAACGGAAGGGCAAGAGGCCCACTTCTGCAAAGAAGACCATTACCCTAGACCCTAGTATTCCTTCGTGGGCGCGGGGATTCTGTAGGACGGTGCATGTCTTTCTGGCGGACTCACACTCAATAGAACTTGGTGAATCTGGTACTGCTATTCCTCCTGAGGTGACCTAGGGCACTGATGCCCAGGATCAGGATGAAGCATCACGCAATAATGGCCAAACAGATGGAGTGATTGTGTAGATAGGATCCCCTCTTTACCTCCCTCTCTGTCTTTGTTTATTTTAAATTCTAGATATTATGTTATTCCATTTGAGGACAAATGTTTTTAATTATGGTGCGGTGTGGCCCACCTTTGTGTGCTGATTATGAATCTTGTTTTGTTTATATATTTGGGTTGTGAGCCATCATGTTGTGTTTTACACTGCTTCTTGTGGATGTTTGAGCTTGTGCCGCCTTCTATTTTAAATTGTAAGTGATTTTGACCCTCCTGAAAAATTTTAAATTCTTGCCACCTCTTGTACGTATGGAATGTGACTGTTCTTTGGCAAATTTGAGTCTTGGTTTTGATCAATATTGATGGCTTAAATAGTGCTCATAATCGAACAAATATGAATGTGCGGCTATGATGAGACCAAGTGAAGTTACATAGTCAATATGTGAACTCTTTGCATCTCGTTGTGACTAGCCAAGTTCAAATTTATTTTCTTGGGATGAACGTTGCACACTAGTGAAAGTGTGGAGTCTTGTTTGACTTTGGTGTTGATGTCTTGTGTGATGAGCTTACTGTGAACCATGCATGATAACACCTAGAATTTACCCCTTTTGTGCGGTCAACTAAGTAAGACTATCTCTTGTTATTATCTTAGGCAACTTCGAAGAGTGTGAGCCAATTTGACATATACCTCTTTTGTGGCCTACCTTGTGAGTGTGTGAACCTCTTTTAAACACCCCTTGAGCCTTTCCTTTCTTTTGAAGAAACTTGATGAAAACATGACCTTTCTTAATCCAATACCCATAATCCTTGTGATTCGTGGTTGAGTGAATAGCCAACTTAGGACAAAAACCTAAGTTGGGGGTGTGGTGAAAAGAAAAGGCAAGTCAAAAAGTGCAAGAAAAGTCCCCTTTAACCCATGGTGTTGAAAAAAATGGAACCTTCCATACAAAAAAAAAAGAAAAGAAAGAAAAAGAAAAAGAAAAAGAAAGAAAAAGAAAAAGAATGAAAAAGTTGTGGAAGAAAGTACAAAAGAAATGGGGGTTTCGAACAATCCATGGAATTGAATAATGGGATGACTTATGAGCAGTAAAGAAAATGACGAAAGAAGAGGAAAGGGAGTGTTGAAAGCACCACACTTCACGAGGATGAAAGTCACTGAGCCTAAATGACCATACCTTTACACTCAGCCCCATTACAAGCCTTGAAAAAACCTTTTTGATCTTGAGTGAGCTGAAACAATTGTTGATTGGAAAACACGGACAAACCTATGGGTGAAAGCATACATTGTGTTCTTCTTTGTGAGAGTGAGCGTTGCATTTGATTCTGGAACTCTAACTAATTAAACCATTGTGTGTGAATATGGAATCATTCTTTGTGTGAGGGCATTTGAATACCTTTGTTGAGCTCGAACTTGCATTTGAAGCAAGTGTTGTGAGCTTGAGAATCTTTGATAATGGTGTGTCACAACTTTAGTCTTTTAAGTATACAATTGATCCTTGTATGAGTAAGTTGAGTCTTGTTGTGTACATTCATGATTGAGTCTTGTGTAGCACTGTTTGAGACATCCTTTTTGAACTGCTGAACTTGAGTTTTATTTGAGGACAAGCAAAAGTTTAAGTTGGGGGTGTTGATGAGTCCACAAATTGGACTCATTTAGGGCTATATTTTGATAGAATTAGTGTCCTCAAATGCATATTTTGTCTCAATATTTGATGTAAGTCCATAAGTTTCAGGTATTTGGAGTTTGAGGCAAAGCATGGACACTACTTGGCAAAAAGGAACAAGGCGGCTGAAAAGAATGAATAAATGAAGGCTTGAAGATCTCCGATCCGAAGTAGTGAGTCACCGATCGGACTGGAGATCGCCTTTTGTTCTAGTGTGCTAAGCCTTCAAGGAAAATATCAAATTGGCCATGAGATGGAGTAGTCGGCGTGTCACCGAGCAGTTCCGTGAAGCAGTACCATATCGCCTAGCGACTTAAAACGCCAAGAGGCTGAAGGATAAGGTAGGAATGCGATGAAATCGACCAAAAGGAGAATCACCGAGCGTATCAGCGATCCCGACTAACTGCGCTGAATGGTCCTCCGCGAACAAATTTTCAAACACTATAAATACTTGTTTTAAATTTCTAGCTCAGTATCACTTCTATTATTCAAACGTTTTACAATTTTTGAGAGATTTTAAGTTTTATAGGGTTTAGGAGACTTTGTTCTAAGACCTTAAAGATTCAAAGGGTTTCAACTCCAAGAAATTGGATGTGGGTCTCGAAGATTCTTCCCTCTTGACATGCTTTAAGACTTAATTCTTCATACATAGTTGATGGAAACTGATATTGGTATAAATTTTTATCTCTTTTACATGTCTAGCTAAAAGCCCAATTCTTGGGGTGTGATTTTGTGAATATGGGTTAAATTATCTGTTGGGTCTTGCTTTTTGATGGTTTATTTGTTGTTTAAATGTGATTTCATTTAGTAGTTATGCATGAACTTAATGGGATTGTAGTTGCAAATAGGATTTCATCTTAGTGTTTTTGGCTTGCTCGAGAGAGAGGTCGTAAAACTAAGACTACTAAATTGATAGACGGTGGTATTGGGTCGACATGGGTTCAGCTTGAGAGAGTGAATCATAGTCGTTCTCCCACACATTCAACTTGAGAGAGTGAATGGGGTAAGGCAGAGGCTGTGCTTAATGCGACAACTCGGTGTTCGAGAAAAACTGAGTTGATTTGGGGTAAGTTGCTCGAGAGATAATTTAACCCCACTATAATCTAGCCTAGTCACAAATGTTCAACAATTTACTATCAAAAGCATGTACCCGATATTATAGTTAATCCCGTATTCCTATCACATCCCAAGAATCTCGTCGCCATATCTAGTTTTTTTATATATTTGTTTATTTTTTGTTGTTAATTAATACAAACCCCCCATTGATAATTGGCGCTTGCATCACCCCTTAGATTTAGTTTGTTTGTATGCAATAATGTTTATAACTATGACTAATTAGAACTTGATTTTATTTTTCTATTAATTCTCAAAACCACTCCCTGTGGGAACGATCCCGACCCTTGGTTAGGTTATATCATTACATGCGATCGTTGGCACCTGACCCGAAATAGTGTCAGTTGATTATGTCGAACATCACTAAGCATCAAGAGGATATGTTTTGAGATGGATGCTCATCCGTGAGTTGAGGAGGGGTACTTAGTAGCAATCTCTTGAGATGGATACTCATCCGTGAGTTGAGGCGGGGTATCTAGTGGTAATCATCCTATCCCATAATTATGTGCCCACATAGGTTTAGCTAGTAGATCCACTTAAGGCTAAACAAATGATGGTCCTACCTTAGGCAAATAGGAATCCCTTATCCGGTGAGGGTGATACCGGGATTCCATGAATTGCTCACATGGTCTATGTTGGTTAAGGCTTACCCCCACAAAGAATATTAATGAACTATGGCTTCGAATGCACTACTTAGTTGGTGGTGGTATTGGACACCATCTATGCATTGCACAAGTAGGCTTTGAGAGAGATCATGGTGTGTTCCTTTATAATGTTAAATGAAATGAATGGGCTCTTATGATGATGTTAATGAAGAATGTTGATATAATGTCAAAATGAATGAATGTGCTCTTAATGTTATGAAGTTAATGAATAAGGTTGACTTATATGTTTAATGTGAAGATGCATGCTATACTTGGATTGTATTATGATTTACTTCCTTGTTATGACATGTTGAGTATGAATGTGTCTTGTCTATGGTGACTTCAAAGGAGTACTTAGTGTGAGTAGTAGTATGGGATGCTACTTGCACATTGCACAAGTATGACTTAGTGTTGTCTTAGATGTTGGTTTAATGTGATGGCATGAATTATGTAATGTTTATGTCTCTTATATGCTTTATTGTGTAAAGGTGGAAAGGTTGAATGGTAAGTTCACTTTTGGTGACCCTAATGTGGTACTTTGGTGTGGATGGTTGTATGGGATAATATCCATACATTGCACAAAGTATAGCTTGAGGGTTACTTGGGGTGAAGGCTTATTGTGAAGGTAATGGTTTACACGATGATTATGTTCTAATGTGGTAAATGACTTGTATGTTGGTTGTGGTTGAATGTTATGTCTCTTATGTTTATGTTCATGAAGGTTTGTTTATCAAAATGGCATATATTATGACTATCAAAGAAATTGTTTGTTATAAGCATGATTTTTGCATGGCTTCCATACTTAGTACATATAATGTGCTAACCCATATTTCTTCTCCCTTTTACCAAAGTGTAGGATTTGGAGATATTGGTGTTCTATGCTTGAGGAGTAGGTTCCTAAGGTGCTTGAAGATGAAGACTTGGTGAGTCCTCATAGTTTCGAGGACAATACCCATTTTTTCCTTTACGTCTTTTAGTTTATGTTAAAGCTTTTGTATGGGCTAAGTCCCAATATTGTATTCAAAGTATTAGATGGTTTGAGACATAGTATGTATAGTCTAGAAAGCCTTCCGTTTGCTTTTAATGAAAATATCTTCGATTGTCAATGAATATTTTTAATTCTTCTCTATTTTCCTATGTTCTTATGTTCAAGAATGCTATGAGGCTTGTATTAGAACCCTTCGGGGTCGAGTAGGCCGTGATGCATTCGGGGTGTCCCCCAGGTCGTGACACCAATTCTTTGTTGTTTTATACTAGATTGCAATCGCCTACACCTAGTATTGGATGAGGTGTAGTGTAGCATTTATCAAAATTGGAACCGCTGCCCGGGAGTGGTGTTTAGAATTCTCCTATTGCAGTTTAGATTGTGATATTTTTGTGTTGTAATTGAATCAACTTATTTTGTTTTGTGCTTGTTGTTTGTTGTTTGTGAACAGAGGACCGGATGAGTGTGAATGGAATTAACGTAGCCAACTTGGACACCAAGATGACATGGGGAATTTGAATGTTGTCAATGAAATTCACTTGGTTGGTGTAGGTGTTGTTCGTTTATCTCCTACTGATGGAAATACTGTGTTCCATGTGACAAGCACAATGTTGCAACTATTGCAAATAAAAGGGTTGTTTTGAGGCTTGGCTCATGAGGATCCCACTGATCATATTCGGAACTTTGTGGACATATATAGTCCATTCTCATTCAAAAACATCTCACAGGAGTCGGTCTGTCTCCAGCTGTTCCCTTTCTCTTTGATGGGGGAGGCAAACAAATGGTTAGCTGATCTACCGAGGGATTCTATTACGTCTTGGGATGAGCTTACCGATGCCTTCTACATAAGGTTTTTCCCTCCTTTGAGGATGATGTCATTGAGAGATAATATTCAGGGCTTTAAACGTTTAGAAGGTGAGACAATCCATGCGACGTGGCTGAGATTTCACAAGTTGTTCTTCAATGTCCGATTCACGGGCTTCCAAACAATTTGTTGTTACAACAGTTCTATCAGAGTCTAGAGTCGGTGAACAAAGGCATGGCTGATCAACTTGTCCAAGGACGTATTATGCAGCAACCTTTCGAAGTAGCATCTAATATCCTCGATGGTATGACCAAGATAAACAGAGTCTGGTACACTCAAGAGGATCAGGTGTCTCCTTTGACCTTTAGGATGACAAAGGATTAGATAGAGAACGACCAAGAGCGAGGCCAAAATATGGCCAAAATGAGGACCCAGTTTGATATTTTGTCAAAAAATGTGATGGGTAGTGGGTCGAAAAATGTGAATGTTGTTGGTGTTAGTAGAGTGAACCCCGAGGATGCACACTTTGAAGCTGTATATAATGAGGTGGTGAATTTTCTAGAAAATCAAGGAGGAGGTTTCCGCCCGAGCTATCCAAGGCTAGGCAGGAATCAAGGTTGGAATAGAGAGTGGGATGATGGCTTGAGAGACCGTGACAGGGAATGGCTTGACCGTGGGACTAATTGGAAGGAACAAGATGGTGACAAGGAAAGATACGTTCCTCCCCATGAGCGTCAAAAGCCAAAAGAGAAAAGGGCTAACCCGGAGAACTTTTACATGGAAGATATGCTTGCACGCATTCTCAATAAAGTGGAAAGGTCAGACAAGGTGCTTAAAGAAATGAAAAAGGACGTCTCCACAATCAATAAGACGGTCACCTCTTACTCAATGTCCATTAAAAAACTAGAAAAGCAAAAGGGTCAAATCTCATCTCATTTGAACCAAAGGCCAAAAGGGGGTCTACCAAGTGATACCATGACTAACTCAAAAAATAAACCTTGAAAGCGTATCTACGTCGTGCCACGACATTAAATAAGGTGCTTCTTGGGAGGCAACCCAAGCTTTTATAATTTTACTGCTATTGTTTGAATAATGGGTGTTGAATGTGCATGTTGACAATTTGAAACTTTGGGAAAATGGGCAGTTAGGCAAGCCAAAGGTCCAGTCGGCATCTCGCCGAACAGGTCGGCAAGCCCTACTTGGGGCGCCGTTTGAACCACCTAGCTTTCTTGAGGTTCTGTAAAACTCAGTAAGCTAAAGTGCTACTCGCCACATCACCGAGTGGGTCAACGACGTGAGTTATGATCGCGACTGACATGCGAACTAAAGAATCAAAAAGCCCAAACTATTTTAAATTCAAAGATCTCCCTCATTTTATACTTTTTGACTCCCAAACTTTCAAGACTACATATTTTCTTACTCTCATACTATTTGACTTACTTTTTCTGTGGGATCGATAACTCGAGGAAGATTTTTGGATTCGTTACTAGCCTAGAATTTCAAATTCTCTGCATCTAAGGTTGGTTATCTGAATCTCGTCTTTACATTTAATTAAAACAAATGCATGATAATTGTCTGGTTGTTCTCTGTGCATAATTGTGATTTGTTGAAGGTGTGGTGTTAATGCCTACCCATATTTAATTTTAATCGATGTAAATTGGCCTTAAATTGTGAAATCTCGTGTCTAAGGATGTGAATTATGTTGGGTTGTGTTGAATTTATTGTGGGTCTAGTGGGGGTGAAGTCTGAGTAATCCTGAATTGTGCCGATTGTCGAATTTTGCCCTGGAGCAATTGACATCATTCTAAAGGGAAAAAGACATCAATTGGCCAATTTTGGCCAAATCGAGGTAATTGTGAGTACCCCATGGGCATGGGTAGTATGGTTCTGAACCTAATTGCATGGAATAGTGGGTTAATTTTGTTTTTGTCAGCTGCGGGTTAGATTTTAAAGTTCGGGGTAAAAATCTGGTAGGTTGAACTATTTGGTGAGCTGGGTCGAGCTCACCCACTAGTTCAGCGGTTCGCCTAAACACCCCTCAATCGCCTTTTAATTCTCCTTGTTTGAGGTCTATATTCTGTAACTTTTGGAGATATGCCTGAGCTCGCTGAGTTGACTAAGCGACTCACCGAAACTCCCTTCTGATTGCCCTTCTACTCCACATATTTCTGAAAATATTCTGCAACATTCGGCGAGCTACTTCTAGTTCGTTAAATGATGTTAGTGATTCAATAAATTACCCTGGAGATCGACGACCTGTGCTTATTTTTGAATTTTCGGCGAGCCCGATTTAGCTCGCCAAATGGGTTCGGTGACTTGTCGAACGGTTCGATAAGTCTTCCTGTGCAGTTTTCTTATTTTGAAACTTTCCTTTAGTTTATTCTAACATATGTTATTTTGTTTTGTAAAAATTGCTAGACCGAAGGTTGCGGGAAGAAATAAACCGCCCCGAAAGCGGGATAGAGGGATAGTTATTAATGAGGAGGTTGCAACCTCCCAGGCCACGGTATCCAAACCTCATAAAAAAGGGGGACAAGGGCAAGGGAAAAGGCTCTGCACAACCTACACCAGCGTAGAGGAGCTGCAACAGTGAGGGTGTTTCTGCCACTCACCTCACCATTTCTAAGAGTGTGGGCCACTCTGAGGGTAGTTCTCTAGCCTCTGTTTTTGAGCCGGAAGATTACCTACTCCTACAGGCTAGGAAAGCAGAGCTACACTCCGAGTCAACAAATGATCTATCTAGGATTGCGGTGCCTCCTATCCGTCCAACTCCAACTAAGACAGTAGTGCAGGTCCCAATACCAATTCAAGCTCCTCCACCCCATTCACTGAATAGACTAAAGGCCGAGGTCCATAAGACCATTCTAGAGGAAAATCGATTGTCTACAGATGGTGTGGTAAACCGTTACCCTGAGGTATGGAACACCATTAAGTTCCACTAATTCGAGATCTTCACAAAGACCCAAGGCCCTTATATTCCCACTTGGGTCCGGGAGTACTACTTAGCCTATGGGGAGCTGGTACCAAAAGGGAAAAAAATCAGCACATTTAAACAGATAAATGATGTGATAGTCCGGGACCGGAAGGTAAACTCCAGCAACACCGACATTAATGAGGTACTCAGATTTACGATGAATGTTATGCACTATTACATAGATCTCATCCAGAAGAAGACCTTAGATAATCTAAAGGGTTGGTTGGCTCCCCTAGTTTCTGATGTGACACGGAGATGGATCGAGGTTGGTGCATTGATTCAGAAGAATGACCTGAACGTGGATGCCAGATAGTGGGTCGGGTTTATTAGAAGCATCATTTTGCCTTCGCAGATGAGTCGATCCTCCTACATCCGAATGCTGCATGTTAAGGTTCCGTATTGGATCAGTAGAGACTGAATTTAGATTTGCTTGAGGAGCAAGAGATGACAATAAGGTCCAAACAGAGGCAGACTTCTCTACCATTTCCGGTGCTGATTATTGAGCTATGTAGGCAGGACCGTGTTCTGATAATTGAGAAGACGGATGTGGAAGTGACTCCCACTTCCTCTAAAGATATTCGACGGATTGAGGCCGAGTTCATGCGGGATGAGGCCGACAGGAGGAGAGCTGCATCGGTGGATACGTCCCCGGTAGGTGATGTTGATATGTTGCCGACTCAGGCACTACATCCTCCTCAGGCCAGTGAGCCTACAAGTACATTTGTCCCCTCTACTTTTGTACCTACTTCTACTCTTGTAACCCCTCCCACTACTGTTGATGTTGTTGCTGCCTCTCGACACCCCTATCACCCAGGCTATGTTGTACAAGATGGGCCATTTGGCTCAATCTGCTGAGGTGCGTGCATCCCGGGTAGAGGTCCATGTGCCTAGGTTTATAGAGCAGGCAATTGTTGCTGCTTAGGCCCCAATTAAGGCTGAGATGAGAGAGCATCGAGAGTTGATTGATGGCCACATGTTATCACGGGATACACTTACGGTGAGGGTTGAGGCTTGTGAGCAGAGTCGGGGTATAAATAATACGGTGACGGTCTTGAAGGCAAATATTGTTGGGCTGGGGAATGATGTCGAAGATTTGAAGTCCATTGACCTATCGATGCTTCTCTATACAGTGAAGATTCCCGAGATCCCGCGTGAAGATGACCCTGCCAGTTCAGAGATTCCTTCGGTTACTTTGACCGTAGATGTTGATAGAGAGGATGCAACTATTGAGTCTGAGGCTGAGATTGATGAGGAGGAGTTGGGTGTACGTGATGCAGCTATGTACGATGATCTAGAGGACCTTGATGGGTCCATGGTTCAGACAGCGGTTGAGCCATAACTCATAAATACTTCCATGGTGGGCTCTAGTGGAGCCAAGGATGTTGTTGCACCGGGCACTGATGCCCAAGATGATGGAGTCACAATAAGGCAAAGTTCACCCAGGCTTAGCCTAGCAGGAGGATTTTTACTCCGTTTCTGTTTTTATCATATTTTGTTTCTCTGAGGACAACTTCTAGACTAGTTTGGTGGGGTGAAGTATTTCTATAGCTACCTCATTTGGTCTGTTTTGTTGATATTTGTTGTTGTTTTTTTTTGTTAATGTTGGATCTTATCTTGTGTTTCAATATATATGGTTCTAATCCCTTGTGTCTGTCCTTTGTTTTGAATTGCAAATGGTTTTGAACCAATTTTTAAAAAAATTGCCACCTCTTGATGTGTTTGTAAGTGGACATTCTCTTGCAATTTCGAGTGTCGGTTATGGTCAATAATGATGACTTGAATAGTGCTCTCAATTGAACGATATGAATGTACAGCTCCGATGAGGCAAATTGAGTAACATAGGTCATGTGTGAATTTATCGAACGTATCAAGTACACCTCATCAAATTCTAGGTGTAAATGATCTTTAGTTAGTATAAAACCGAATACCATTGTTGGTTTAACATATCTTCTGATTCGTCATTATTACATAATTTTTCCCATATGATTCTTCTTAATTCAATTATCTCTATACCTTTAAGTATATATAAGATTAAAGCTTCATCATTATTACATAATTTTTCCCACATAATGAAGATTCTAAGGTTGAAAGGTAATTCTCACCTAATTGAATCTAATGTTATATGTAGAGATGGATGGTGAAAGGTTATTCTAACGTATGATCTAATGAGCTATCGTAATGACAGAAGTTTTGATGTAGTAAGTACTGGATGGGATTAATGCCTAGCATCGAGTGTATATTGAATATGAGATCGAAGCTCCCCCGCTAGAAATGGCGGGTTTCTAGAAAGTATCTCTTGAGATGGTAGCTCCCCCGCTAGAAAGGGCGGGTTTCTAGAAAGTATCTCTTGCGATGGTAGCTCCCCCGCTAGAAAGGGCGGGTTTCTAGTAGCAATCTTATTATCACATAAACTACGTGCCCTCGTAGGATATTTAGCTAATGGATGTTAAGCTAAATTTACCGGTCCTACCTGAGGCAAGTAGACCAACTCTTTTTGGTGTGGGAGACACCGGATTCCATGTTAAGCTCACATGGTCTAAGTTGGTTTAGGCCTATTCGCACTATGATTGTATATGAGTTGTGGCTACTCAAGAAGCTTTACGTAGTATGGGTGAGATTATGGGATTTTATTCATGCATTGCACAATTATGCTTTGAGGGTAGTTATGGTATGCTTTCTTATGTTATGATGGTCTATGTAATGATATATGCTTAATTTAGATTGTAGCTTGAAAGGCGCTTCCAATAAATGCGTGTGACTAAAGTTGAATATTCCCTTGTTTATGAGAAATAAGCGAAAGATGAGATCAAAATATGTTAAATATGAATGAGGACCTAAAGTGACTTGCTTAGCGTGGGTGGGATTATGGGGTCTTATCCATGCATTACACAATCTTGTACTTTAGGTGACTTATGAAGAGTTTCTCTTATGTTATGTTAAGATTACTTATGGATGGGTTATGTCTATGACTATGTTGTTATCTCTTATGGTTATAGTCTATGTCTTATTATGATCTCTCTTATTCTTATGACTTGTGTTTTTACACTATCTTCAAAATAATGGTTTAACTTAGCAAATTGCATGCATTCAACTAAAATGTCCCTTCTAGCATGTTTTCAAGGTTTTTATGCATGGCTATCATACTTAGTGCATTTTTGTACTAACCCATATTTTCATATACTTTTCCCAAGTGTATAGTCCGGTCCTTAAGGGGGTCATCATTTGGTTAAAGGTTGGATTCGAGTATTCTCCTACCTTGTAGTGACTCCTCACGAGTTGAGGATGAATGTTTCATTTGTAGTATTTCCTTTAGGACTATGTTGTATAGGTTGTGCCGTTTTCATTGGGAACTATTGTAATAGATGGCTATATTGAGACAAGTCTAGACTTCTACTTGCTTTTATCAAAGACTTCAATTGTATGGAAAAGGTTTTAAAATTTCCGTATCATTTCTATTTACTTTAAGCTATGAAATGGTAAGTGGATTGGGTTAGGCCTTTCGGGGTCTAGTACACCATGTTACATCTAGGGTGTACCATGGGTCATGAAAAACATGGTAAGTAGAGCACACGTTTTAGAATGATTCTAGCACGATATCTGATAAGCCACGACTAGTAGAGTCTTGTTCATAATGTGAAGCGCGCCACATTTATGAATGAGAGGCTACAAGATGATTAGGACTACACTACTTTCATTACTCTTAAGTCGTGCGACAGAGTTTAACTCTACGAAGTCTTTCTTCTAATCCTTACCCGCTAGTCTACAGGACATGACTACTCAAGGAGCTTTCACCGGTGGATTTTAAGGAGAGAATGTTGATTAAGGACCTGCTCCTCAAGCTCCTCAAGTTCTGGTTGATCAAGTGACGGATGAGAAAATTAGGTTTGGTTTTCAATTGTTGACTCAGGCTGGAATAGAACTCTTGAATTTTATGGGTCAAAGATGGAGGAAGATCCTCAAGAGTTTAAAGATGAGGTCTCTAAGGTGCTTGACTTTGTGGGAGTCACTCCAGTAGAGAAGGAGGAATTGGATGCTTACCAATTGAATTATGTTGCTCAAATGTGGTTTAGTCGATGGAAGGAAGCGAGATCGGTAGAAGCGAGCCCCATGGAATGGGAAAGGTTTAAGAACGTGTTTCTTGATAGGGTTTTTCCTTTGGAGATGAGAGAGGCTTAGATACTTGAGTTTATTAACCTTTGGCAAGGTGGGATGAGTGTTCAGGAGTATGCTTAGATATTTAATAGGTTTTTGAGATTATGTTCCATTTATAATGGACAACCCTAAGTCGAGAATGGGAAAGTTTGTGTCGGGCATGTCTGACTTGATAACAAAAGAACGTCGTATGGCTTTTCTTGAGAATGATATGAATATTGATCGTCTTTTGATTTGTGGTTAAGGGATTGAAAAAGAGAAACTTGAAGAGAGGTCTACAGAAACAAAGAAGTATAGGCTTGATGATAATTCCCCTCAAGAAAGCTTTAATGGCCATGGTTGCCCTAAGTTCCAACAAAGGTTTTGCGGGCAGAGTTATTCTAAGGTTTCCCCAAGTTTTAACAAAGAGAGGGTGCCTAACCCTAAGTTTCATGAAGGGAGTGATAGGTCTCTATGGCCGGATTGTGCTAGGTGTGGAAGAAAGCATAAGGGTAACTGTCTAGCGGGTTCCAAGGTTTGTTATGGTTGTGGTGGAAGTGGTCACAAAATGAGGGATTGCCCGGTGCTTACGGCTAGAGGAAGAGAGGGAAAGCAAGCTTCTCTTAGTGGTCCAGATCCCAATGCTCCCAGGTAAAATGGCTTCTATGTACTCCGGTCTAGGAATCACCAAGAAGACTCTACAGATGAAGACACTGGTATGTTGATAGTTTCATATAAATGTACATGTTTTTATTAGATCCCGATGCTACTTGCTAAACTTTGATGTTATCCTTGGTAGCGTTCAGATGCATTGTTGTTAGACCTATATTGATTTTAGAACCTGGTATGGCTATTATGAGTTCTTGGTTGTGACGTTTGGGATTGCTTGGAAGAAGTGGTACTTGAGGAATTAGTAGGGGTTTCCTCCTAAGGGGGATATGGTGTGCTTAGATAGCAAGGTTGTGGAGTATCCCGATATCCTCATATCTTTCTTCTACTCCTATTGTAGCTTTAGACAAAGAGTTCCTCTTATCTTGTATTATGTTTTGGAGTCATGAGTGTTTTATGTGTTTCCATGATTTCCTTATGATATGCATATTCTTGAGAAAATCATGTTTAGTAAGAAAAATGAGTTTTTATGATTGACTTTTCTCATGGGGTTGCGCATTGAGTATGAGTGTCCTAGTTGACTTCATGATACGAATTGATGAACATGCCTTATATGTATATTCTTTTCTTGAGTAGTTGGCTTAATGGTATCATGGATTGTGTTGAGTATGCTTTAACGCTTGGATAAGGTAGTTCCTCCTATGATGTGTATTTAGATGTGTTGCATGCATTATGGGTTTCTAGTCTAGAGTCGTGACCTTAAGAAGTTCCTAGAGTGTCATTCGAGGATGAATGTTCCCGAGGGGGAGATATTGTAACATCCTGGCAACTAATAGGCTTAACTAGAGCTTGACGTGAGGGTTAGATTCATAGATATAACTTTCCGTACTTTAAATGAAGGGTTTAGGGTTAGAATGCCAAGGTATGACCCGCCCAAGGACCAACCAAGTGTCCTTGAGGAGGACCCTAACTTTTCAACCTAAAATAGTGACCTACGGATGGACCTACGCCACGTGGAGGGTGCATCCGCGAGTGGAAACATGTTCGAGTCATCAACCCACGCCCCACCAGTACGGGCCGTGGGTCAGTCCACGCCCCGTAGGTGGGTGGCCGTGGATGGTGGGCTGCAGACATTTTTCATGTTTAGTTGAGGGGTACTTTGGGGTTTTCCTATTTTAAGTGGGATTAAGTGAGGTCGTTTTAGTCTATTTTTAAACACATATATAAGACTTTTAAACCGTTAAACTAACTCATCCAAATCATTATGTCTAAATTCCCAAAAGAATTCATCCTCTCCAAAAAATATTATCTCACTAGAACTCAAGGAAGAAGAAGAAGGAAGTTGAAGCCTAGGGTTTCAAAGAGCAAGAGTTTTCTTTTCAATTTTGTGGGGATTCATCACCAAGTTATGGAAGTTCATCATTCATGGGTAGCCTTTACCCACGGAGCCCCTTCTAAACCCCCATATTCCAAGTTAGAAATCCCAAAAGTTAGGGTTCGACTTCAATGTCATGGATTCCTTTCAAATTCATTTTTAATGATTGATTTATGTTTTATTATAGATAAATTGATGATGTTATAATGTTTTAAGTTGAATTCCCCAAGAATCCATGAATTCCATTATTTTCCCAAATTGGATCTCAATGTGTAGGTATTGATTGATGCAAGTAGAATATTATATAATTATGAATGTAGTGAATTGATTATTTGAATTATGTTATTATCCATGTCTAATGTAGTGAATTCTAGATGTGTTGATATAATATGATTTTTTACCTTGAAAGGGCAATTTATGATGTTATGCATGTTTTATGAAGGTTATGCATATGCTTTAAGAACACTTTGAGAGTAAAGTGATTATGAATAAGATGTAATTCTGGTGTTGTTGAAAGGCTATTCTCACACACACACACTTATGCATGACTATGAATGAAGTATCCATGATTATAATAATGTTGTGGTGATTCATAGAAAGGATATTCTCATGAATACATAATGAACATGATGTGAAAGGTTTTTTCACATAATGAAGATTCTAAGGTTGAAAGGCAATTCTAACCTAATTAAATCTAATGTTATATGTAGACATGGACGGTCAAAGGTTATTCTCGCGAATGATCTAATGAGCTATCGTAATGAAAGAAGTTATGACTTAATAAGTACTCTGTGGGATTAATGCCTAGCACCGAGTGGATTTTGAATCTGAGATCGACGCTCCCACGCTAGAAAGGGCGGGTTTCAAGAAAGAATCTCTTGAGATGGAAGCTGCCCTGATAGAAAGGGAGGGTTTCTAGTAACAATCTCCTTATCCCATAAACTATGTGCCCCCGTAGGATATTTAGCTAATGGATACAACTAAGCTAAAGTTACCGGATTCCATGTTAAGCTCACATGGTCTATGTCGGTTAAGGCTTATTCCTACTATGATTGTATGTCACGACCCAAGCCTACACCCTGGACGTAACACGGTGTACAAGACTCCGAAGAGCCCCAAATAGACCTCATAGCATTCATAACATAAGAAAATAGAATATGGTGCGGAAATTTAAATTCTTTTCTTTTACAATCAAAGTCTTTTATAAACATGAGCGGAAGTTTATACATTGTTTCAAACCATCTATAACCATTAAGATTACAACTTTGCAACACAACCCATACAAAAGTTCTAAACATAAGATGAAAGACTTAAAAGACAGAGTGGTCAAGCCCTCGAATGCTATGAGGACTTACCAAACTTCTTCTTCTTGATCTACTATTATCCTTGCCACGAGGATGGAAGCCAATATCACCAAACACTACACTTTGTGAAAAAATGTAGAAGAAATATGGGATAGCACATAAAATGTACTAAGTACGATAGCCATGCATAAAATCCTTGTAAACATGCTTAAAAATGACATTTTGGTTGAAAACCATGCATTTAACAAGTTGAGAATCATCATGTATATTTGGTATAAAACATGAGTCAAAAGCATAAACATCATATAAATCATTATAACACACTATAACCATCTATTAGGTAACCCTAAGGTACACTTGTGCATTGTATGAATGGCATCCCATAATACCACTCATACTAAGTATCCCTTTTGAAGCCACCATAAACATACTTACCATTCTTCATTCTTATCTTTAGTTAATACTCCTAGACAAGGAACATTCACATTTAATAAGTCATATCAAGGAAAGAAACTCATATCAACAATCCAAGTTAAGCATTCATCATTACATTTAAGCTTCATGTCAACATTCTCAATAGCATCATCATAATCATATTCATTTCATAAGACATTATAACATTTAGGAACACACCATGACTATTCTCAAAGCATACTTGTGCAATGCATGGATGAAGTCCCATACCTCCCCCCACCCACACTAAGTAGTGCATTCTGGAGAAGCCATAGTTCATTATCATTCATTTTGTTGGTAAGCCTTAACCGACATAGACCATGTGAGCAATCTTGGAATCCCGATGTTACCCACACCGAATAAGGGATTCCTACTTGCCTAAGGTAGGACCGTTAATTTAACTTAGGTGGATTCACTAGCTAAAAACCTATGTGGACACATAGTTATGGGATAGGGAGATTGCTACAAGATACCCCGCCTCAACTCACGTATGGGCATCTATCTCATGAGATTGCTACTAGATACCCCCTTCAACTTACGTATGAGTATCGATCTCAATCCATATCTACTCGGTAGCATTATTCCCCAAAGAGTACTTTACATTGATTACTTGAGTTCATTAAAATGGGATATAGAGATTGTTACTAGATACCCTGTCTCAACTCACGTGGGCACCCATCTCATCACAACATTCATTCATTATGATAGCTCATAGATTGAAAGATGAGAATATCCTTTCAACTAAGAATCCCCATATTGTGAGAAAACCTTTCACAACATGTAAGTATCATTCATTAGTGTACAATTGAGAATAGTCTTTCAATCAACACATCATCATTAACATAATCATAGAACTTCATTCAACAATGGGTGTAGTGAATAGATTTTCAACACAGCACCATTGCATCATTATCATCATCACTTTATTCCCATGTATTCATAAGTATGTACATAAACATCAAGATCATACATAATTCTCATAATTTACCCTTTAAGGACCATGAACATAATTCACCAACACACATAGTACTAATACAATTAGTCATGGATAATAACATGATTCAAGTATTTAAACTACTACAAGAACAATTACATAGCAATCACCTTACTACAATTCACCCACATCACATAGTCTTAAATTAGGGTTATGGGGAATTCATGGGAGATTTTATCATAAAACCATCATAAAGCAACAATTCAATCTTAATATATGATAATTAAATCATTGAAAACGTTTTTAAGATGAATTCATGACTTGGAGTGAAAACCCTAGGTTTTGGATAATTTTCATTTTTGAAATTGAAAGTTTGAGGGATTCATTGAAGAAAGATTTCCATGAATCAAGACTACTATACCTTATATGAAGAAATCCAACCAAAATCATGGGAGAAAGCCCCCTCCTTCAAGCCCTTACTTGATCTTCTTCTTCTTCAATGGAGTTTTTGGGAGAAGACTTTGGGGGTAAAGGTGGTTATGATTTGGGTAGTACAGATTTATGAAATATATGAGGTGGTTAATAACTTAAAAGTACTTATATATGTCTAAATAATCATTAAAAAATGACCTCACTTCAAACTAACCTCGAAAGGAATTATCTAAAATACCCCTCCCTTGGCCGAGTCTAGGCTGCTTATTGCAGGCATGACCTACGCCTGGGACCTATGGTCCGTAGGTCAGCCTACTGGCCGTTCTGTAGGTCCATAGGTCATGGCCTTTAGCTTAACTTTGAGGGCCTGACCAACGACCCCCACCTACGGGACGTGGGTCCACCTAGTTGCCATAGGTGCCATCCGTAAGTGGCCCTCTTTTGGACAGTTTTGGCAGATTTGGGGGTCTTGGGGGTCAGGCTTTAGGGTCCTCGTCAAGGACCCTTGGTTGGTCCTTGGGGGGTCTTACCTTTACGTCTAACCCCTAGAACCCTCAACCTAAGTTCAGGAAACCATTTAACACTTCTAAACCCCATATCAAACTCAAAAACTATAACGTAAGGCTCTAGTCTCACCTACTAGTTTTCCTGGTGTTACATTATCTCCCCCTTGGGAACATTTGTCCTCGAATGACGTGTCTAAACACTCCTCGGAATTCAAGACTCAAGACTGGCAACCCATAATGCCTGAAACATCATAACAATGCACAAAACAAGGCGGACACATCAACTACAACTCAATACACCCAATGCAACACAAGGAAGTAGGAACTACATCTAACAACCCATTATGCATGAAAACTTTAATATTTCTCATTTCATTGGAGGAATTACCTTCTCCAACTCAAAGCATGGTCATCATAACATCATGAAGGAAATTGTGTAATTACACTCAAAAGAACATTTAAGCATGTTCAACAATTTATCTCATGAAGCATATAGGCAACTCATACTAATTGCACATCGACATGAGGAATAAAAGTCATGAAAACTCATTTTCTCATTAAACATGAATTCATCAAGAACATGCATAACATAAGGAGACCATGGAAACACATAATCACACATGACTCCAAAACATGAAACAAGCCACAAAGAACTCTTTGTCTCAAGCTTGAATAGGAATATAAGGAAGAGAATGAGGATATCGGGACTTCTCATCGGCCCTTGGCCTCCCAAGTACCACTCTTAACTAAAACCCTTACTAAAATACCACTCCTCAAAATTTTCATGGAAACAATTCCCTCACACTTCTATTTCTTAACTTGCCGGTCTAAGAACTCTACCGGGACTTCTAAATTAGAGAGGTTCTCATTTAAGCACTCTTGCTCACATGCAACCTTACCAACACAACTCAAGATCTCATATGAGCCTACCAAACCAGGACTAAACTTCTCAAACTCACTACACCCCTCAAGGTAATCCTACACATAAAATACACAATTTAGCACAATCCATCAAATTAATGCTCAAAAAGGAAAAATATAAAAAATAAATGTGAGGAAATAATGATTAAAAATACGTATTTTTAGCCTCACATCAACACCCCACACTTAAACTTTTGTTTTTCCTCGAGCAAACATTACAACTCATCCCAAAAAGAAAATCATACTAGCAATGTCATCACTTTGGTTAATACAAACAATTAGGCCATATACTAAATTCAAACCATCAATTAGACTTCTCAACCATCATGCAAGATATCCAATTAAACAACAAACCTCTAACCTCCTAACCTCAAAGAAGGACTTTGAACTCATCAAATTTAAGTTTGCTCACCTACTCTCATCAAAGAAAGTTAATAAAATCACCTATCTATCATGAAACAAGTGCCCTCACAAGAAGAAATAGTCCACACACTCAAATCAAAAGATTGAGTATAATTAAGGACTTGGTATCAAAGAATACTTTCACAATCGCAAAGAAATTTCACATGTATGCACAAAGAACCATATGCTTGCCCATTATGTACATCACCACTAATTAAGCATGCTTGAATAGAATCAAATAGGACTTTAACGGGTTGTAATGTAGGCTAGGGGATGGGTCGGAAAACTATATAATAGAGACTTACACTTCCTTAAGCACTTTG
>JAJONQ010001968.1:0-27517 GCA_036250385.1 Solanum microdontum | reverse complement strand
GGAAGCCAAAAAATCTGGGGAATTGACGCTCCCCTTGTTCTTGTAATTCTTTCCTCACATATGAAAAGTTTGTTTTTCTTCAAATAGATTTATTTTTTTAAAAAAAGTTTATAACCTACTATTGAAAAATAATAATTAGGCCCCTCAATTTTTGGGGCCTAAGTGGTTTCAGGGGTAGACCCACATGCAGTCGTTCGGGTGCTCGAGCACCTATTAACCTCGATGTAAAACTATTTATATATATAGTAATTTCTTTAAAATATGAATATATTGAATGTTCAGCACCCAGTGAACGAATCGCTTGATGGATGCATTGGTCAAATAGTTAGTTTTAAGGCTTTGTTTTTAGAGGAGGTCAAGGGTTCGATTCTTGCTTTGACCAATTATTTACACATTTTCTAATTTTCTCCCAATATAAACTCTCCTCTCCTTTTCTTTTCTTTTTCTTTTTACTTTTTTTATACAATTTTTAGTAATAATTTCATTTACGTTATATGAAATAATCATGACATGATAAAACTAAAAGGTCATATTCAATCACTTTTCTTATTTTATTTGAGAAAGTTTTGGCTATTTGTTTAAGAAATCCTTCAAGATAATTTTTTTTCCCTCAAAACCTGAACGTTTTTTTTTTGTTTTTGTTTTTGTAATGGCAATACTAATCTTATTTTTTCTCATTAATTTTAAATAACTATGCACCTATACAATGTGATTTATAATAATTTTCTATTAAAAGAAGTGAGCACCCACAAGTCAAAAATCCTAGATCCGCCACTGAGTGATTTAGAAACAAACCTGTCAATTAGAGCATGTGCTTTTTGATATTAGAAACCAAATACATCGATGTTTTGTTTCTTATATATTAAAAGGAAGAAATTCATTGCATCCCCAAGAACCCAAAATTCTCCCCTTTTTCAAGAATTAACAAAAAAAAAAAAAAATTTGTGTGAAAAGATGAGCAATCTGAAGCCCATGTTTTTGGAGATTTACAAATTGCTTAAATCCGACCTTCGTAATGATTCAAATTTCGAGTTTACTTTCCATCATCAGTAAACTTGAAATGTGGATCCTTAAGAAATTTAGATTTAAGTACATTGTAAGCCTCCAAGAATTTGGTCTTAAGATCACTCATTTTTTCGTAGAGAAAATTGTTGTTTATGTTAATTTTAGAAAAAGAGGAGAATTTTTGGGTTTTTGGGATGCAAAATTTTTCTTCCTTTTTATATTTAGGAAACAAACAATGGTACGTACTTTGTAACGCCCCAGGTGTTTAAGCTTATTCTTTGTTCTGTGTTAAAGGCTTACGAGCCTAAATTTGAGAGTTTTGTGGCGTCATTGCTCGTTTTTAAGAATATTGGTTTTTAACTATATTTGCTAGAATATATTTATAGTTCTTCCTAAAATGCCCTGATTATTTATGAGACTTTCTGTAGTTACGATATATTTGTGAATGTATTTATCTTATAAGAGTTTTATAAATTATTAATATTTTAAGTGAGTAAGGAAAGTTATGTTGAAAAATCATACCATATCATATATCATACTCCCTCCGTCCCATTTTATGTGGCACCATTTCCTTTTTGGTCAGTCCCAAAAAGAATGTCACATTTCCTTATATGGTAAGTATTTAAAGGTGCAATTCCTCTTTTACCCTTGTTGGTCCCACTTAATCTTAAAGATAGTACTCCAATACATTTATGAGGAGAGAGAAAAGTGAGTCTACTTTTTAATATGACTATTTTTTGAAGGGGAAATTTGGTAAACATTTAAAAGTCTTCATTTATTTCTTAAACTCCGTGTCTGGTCAAATGTTGCCACATAAAATGGAACGGAGGGAGTATATATATATATATAAAAGAGAATCCTCAATCCGGTGACGTGGCGCCACCACAAATAAGAATTCTCTTTTATTTTAACATATTTACAAAAGTAGCCTTCCTCTCCTCCCGAAACACCACAATCAGTCGTTTCCCTTCGTATACAACGTAAATCTTCATAAGATGCGACGAAAGCCTCTTGGCTCGTTACACACTCTTCCTCCATCATTCACATAACTACTTCTTCGACAGAATTTCATAGTTTGCAGATGTCGGCATGTCTTATCAACCAGGAAACCCATTTTTCTTTTTCAGCAATTTTTTTTTTTATAAAAGCAAATGCGTCTCTTCGCTACATTTTGTCTCCTATATTATGCGTTACATCACTTCCCTCTCAAATACTACTGCATGCCCCTTTCTTTCTCCTATTCCAGATTTGTGCTTTGGACATATGTAGGTTTCCTTTCGTTCTTCCTTTCAGGGATTTTTCTGATTTCGTACATGTTTGCGTAGTGTGATTTTATATATGGATTTGTTCCTTATTAACGATATTACCATCTTCTTTCACGTTTCCTTACTTCTTTATGTAATTTAATAGTCGATTTTGTTCCTGTTCTTGATGAATATATCGAAACTATTACTTTCTTGTATTTGCCCGCCCACTTTGCTTGAGATGTCAACAAAAAACCTGAATACCCATGTTGATTTCGTTAGCCCTTCATTGGTGTGCCTACTAATTGGATGTAACAATGTTTGGGCAGCATACCATGGAGATAATTGCAACTTGGACATTGGAAGCACCATAAAAGGTGTCTGAGATCTCTTTGGT
This sequence comes from Solanum microdontum, assembly GCA_036250385.1. Taxonomy (NCBI): domain Eukaryota; kingdom Viridiplantae; phylum Streptophyta; class Magnoliopsida; order Solanales; family Solanaceae; genus Solanum; species Solanum microdontum. The sequence goes on along the minus strand of JAJONQ010001968.1, from coordinate 24,871 downwards.
CTACTAAATTATCTGTGGAGCCAAAGAAGCACCTATTATTTCCAAGTCAAATATGGTGTACATGTTTCCTCTTGTAGCAGTTCCGGAATTTTGAAGGATAACACAAAGGTGTCCAGTGAAGAGGGGGGATTTCAACAATCACAACAAGGTCTTTTTGAGTTCAAGTCGATCTGAAGACGAAATGCTATCTCAATTTAGACATTTTTGTTTTGTCTGACTGATCGGTCAATGTAAAGAAAAGAATGTGATGATAATCATTTACGAGTCTTAAAAATCATCTGTATGTATATGGTCTTCCAAATTTGAATTGGGCACAAAGTCTTAGGCTCAGTAAAAGGACTTCACTTTCTTCATACCGGTTCTCAGGAGGCATCTATTCATTGTGATGTCAAATGTCGTCTTAATATACTTCTTGATAAAGTTTCTGATTTTGGACTATCGAAAATTGGTGCAACACATGTTAATACTGCGAGAAAAGGATGCTTCGGACACTACTAAAAAACTTCCAAAATACGACGGATTGAAAAGCGACGGACAGGGTCACAAAAAAATGACGATTTTTTTTACGCTGTCTGTCGCTTTTTAATAAGAAAATTATTTGTCAAAAAGAGATGGACAACATCTCTTAATCCGTCGCTTTTTTTAGCGGATTTTTGCGCCAAAATATATATAATTAAAAATTATTTATTTAATATAAATTGCGACGCCGTCCGTCGCTTTTATTAAAAATAATTTTATATAAATTATAGTATTAACGACACTGTCCATCACTTTTACTTTATTTTAAGATATATTTTTTTTTAATATAGCGACGGACAACATCTTTATGTCCATCGCTTCTTGGTCAACTATTTTTAAAAGTGACGGACAATGTCTCTTAGTCCGTTGCTTTTTGGTCAAAATGTTGGTCAACTATTTTAAAAAAAAGCGACGAACATAGAGACGTTGTCCGTTGCTTTTTATTAAATATCTAAAACAGATCCACGATTTTTCCCCATTTCCACATTTGTGAAATTCTCCTCCTTCTCTCCACTCCTCACCACCACCATTGCGTCGCTGCTACCGCCGGACCCGCCGCTCGCTAGCCGCCACCGCTGCTTGCTTCTCAAGAGCTGCCGGACCAGACGCCCAGTGGCGGATCTAGGATTTTCGACTTGTGGGTGCTCATTTCTTTTAATATAAAATTATTATAAATCACATTGTATAGGTGCATAGTTATTTAAAATTAATGAGAAAAAATAAGATTAATATTGTCATTACAAAAACAAAAACAAAAAAAAAACCGTTCAGGTTTTGAGGGAAAAAAATTAGCTTGAAGGATTTCTTGACCAAATAGTCAAAAATTTCTCAAATAAAATAAGAAAAGTGATTGAATATGACTTTTTAATTTTACCATGTCACGATAATTTCATATAACGTAAACGAAATTATTCCTAAAAGTTATATAAAAAAAAAGTAAAAAAAGGAGAGTTTATTTTGGGAGGAAAAGAGAAAATTATAAAATGTGTAAATAATTGTTCAAAGGAAAAATCGAACCCTTGACCTCCTCTAAAAACAAAGCCTTAAAACTCACTATTAGACCAATGCATCCATCAGGAGATTCGTTCACTGGGTGCTGAACATTCAATATATTCAAATTTTAAAGAAATTACTATATATATAAATAGTTTTACGTCGAGGTTAATGGGTGCTCGAGCACCCGAACAACTGCATGTGGGTCCGCCCCTACAGACGCCGCCGCCTGCCTCTCCTCTCTCTTCAATCTCTCCTTCTCCTTTAAGGTTAGGGTTTAATAATGCATCATTTTTTTTTTCAAATTGAACTATATTTTGATTTTGTTAGCTATTTAATTGTAATTAGTTTATTGAATTTGTGTTTATTGATTGTTAGTTTGAATTAGGATTATTAGTTAGTGAGTGAATTGCAAATTTTAATGTTAGGGTTAGTTTGAATTAGGGTATCTTAGGATTTGTTTGAATTTGGGTATTTCTTGAGTTAATTAGTTTTATTTTGGGATTGTAGGATTAATTTGAATTAGGGTATAATTTAAGGAGTTGTTTGAATTTGGGTATTATTTGAGTTTGTTTGATTTTCGGATTTTAGGACTAACTAGAGTTTGAATTATTATTGAGATTTTAGGACTAATAGTTTGAATTTGGGGTTAGGAATAACTAGCTAGTTTGAATTTAGGATTTTAGCACTAGTTAGATTTTAGGATTTTAGGACTAGTTTGAAATTGTGACTTTAAGACTAGTTTGAATTTGGAATTTAGGACTAGTTTGGATTATATTTGAGATTTTAGGACTACTAATAGTTTGAATTTGGGATTTTAGTACTAGTTTGATTTTTGAATTCTAGGAGTACTTTGAATTTGTGATTTTAAGACTAGTTTGAATTTGGAATTTAGGACTAGGTTGAATTATATTTGATATTTTAGGACTAATAGTTTGAATTTGGAACACTATCTAGCTAGTTTGAATTTGGAATTTTAGGGATTTGAATTACAACTTAATTAGAAGTTATAATTAATTATAACTTGAATTTACTATAAATTGAACTTAATTAGGAATATGAACTTGAAAGGTTGCTGACTTTAATTTATTAGAACTTAATTTCTATTCTTATTAGAACTTGGATTTTATTTGAACTTAATTAGAATTTTGTAGTACTTGAAAATCTTATTGACCTTAATTAATTTGAACTTAATATAAATTAATTAGAACTTTATTAAACTTAATTAATTTATAATAACTTGAAAACTTAATTAGGAATTAATATAAACTTAATTTTGAACTTAACTAGAACTTGAACTTAATTAATTAGTATTGATTAATTAATTAAGGTTTAACTTTAATTTGTAGATGTTGAACTAATTTAACTTAATTAGAATTTGAATATATAACTAATTATTGGATTTGCACTTTATATATAACTAATAACTTTTATAATATGAACTTGAATTTAGAAATTGAACTTAAATATACTTTAGAAATTGAACTTGAAGTTGGTCTTGAACTTGAATTTTTAATTAATCAGAACTTAATAATTAAACTTAATTAATACTTTGGACTTAATTTATAATAACTTTGACTTAATTCGAATTAACATAATTAATACTTTGGACTTAATTTATAATAACTTGGACTTAATTTATATTAACAATGAATTAATGTAGTAAAATTATTATTAAATTTAATTTATAATATAATTGAATATCTATATTTTTGTAGATGGATCATCGTTTGTGGATGTATAATATGAATTATGAAACTGATGCTGGTTTAAAACCTGAGTTTATTGACGGTGTTAGAGATTTTATTGAACATACAATGACACTTGACATTTTCAAGAATAATGGATTGGTTAGGTGTCCTTGTAGTGCGTGTAAGTGCTTAATTTTTTTTAAAATCAGATATAGTTATGGTTCATTTGTACCGTAATGGATTTAAGCCTAGATATTTTGTATGGATTGATCATGGAGAAAGAGATGGATTGGATGGTATGTTTCATAATTCGATGGTTGTGACGAATATAATATGCTTGCACCACATGGTCAAATTAGGGTTGAACAGGATAGGGTTGAACATAATAGGGTTCATGAAATGATCAATGATGCTTTCGGGGTTCAAGGTGGGATGGAACCCAAACAATATTTTGATGAAGCTCCTAATGAAGAAGCAAGACGTTTCTATGATCAATTAGAAGAGTCTGGTCGTCCACTATGTGAAGGGAGTCCGCATTCTGCCTTATCAGTTGCGGTTAGATTAATGAATATTAAATCAGATTGGAATGTTCCTAATGTGGCTATGGACTCAATGGTTGATCCTTTAGGTGAACTAGTTAATCCGGAGTTTAACATACCTAAGAACTTCTATCAGGCAAAACGTTTGGTTTCCAAGTTAGGATTGACGTATGATAGAATTCATTGTTGTGTTAATGGTTGCATGTTGTGTTACAAGACTAATAGTGAATTAGAAAATTGTATGTTTTGTGGACATGCTCGTTATGAGGCCGCCGGGTGTCTTGTCTCATCCATCTGATGGTAAAACATGGAAGCATTTTGATAATGTATATCCTGATTTTGCTAGTGAACCAAGAAATGTTAGATTGGGGTTGTGTGCAGATGGCTTCACACCATTCTCTAATGCTGCTACGCCTTATTTATGTTGGCCGATATTTCTTACTCCGTATAATCTTCCTCCTGAAATGTGCATGACCAGTCCCTACATCTTTCTAAGTTGTGTTATTCCAAGTCCCCATAATCCAAAAAGTTTGATTGATGTCTATCTACAACCATTGATAAATGAGCTCAAACAATTGTGGTTTGAAGGCGTTTTGACTTATGATATATCAACTAAGGAGAATTTCGTTATGCGTACTTCTTTAATGTGGACTATTAATGATTTTCTTGCGTACGTGATGTTGTCTGGTTGGATGACAGGTGGAAAGCTAACATGTCCGTATTGCATGGAAAATAGTAAGGCATTCACTTTAAAGCATGGCAGAAAAAATACATGGTTTGATTGTCATCGCCAGTTCTTGCCAATGGACCATGAGTTTAGAAAGATGAAAAACGTATTTAGGAAAAATAAGGTTGAAAGTGACCCCCACCTCTATTTCTCACAGGGTATCAAATTTGGGAGTTTCTCAATTACCTAAACTTACAGAAGGTTCACCTTCTAGACTTCCTGGATATGATGTTGAACATAATTGGACCAAACAAAGCATATTTTGGGAGTTGTTGTATTGGAAGGACAATCTGCTATGACATAATCTTGATGTGATGCACATTGAAAAAATATATTTTGACAATTTGTTTAACACAATGATGGATGTTAAGGGTAAGACAAAAGACAATCCAAAAGCTAGAATGGACATAAAGGAATATTGTAGGAGAAAAGAGTTATGGCAGCATGAATTACAGAATGGTAAAATTGTTAAGCCCAAAACCAGCATTTCATTCACATTGGATGAGAAACGTGAAATTATTGAGTGGGTTAAAATTTTGAGGATGTCGGAGGGCTATGCTTCGAATTTAGGAAACGTATAGATATGAATGAAGGAAAATTGATAGGTATGAAAAGTCATGACTGTCATGTGTTCATGGAAACTTTAATTCTTATCGCTTTTAGCCATTTACCCGAAAGGATATGGAAATCGGTCACAGAGATAAGTCATTTTTTAAAAGATTTGTGTTCTGGAAAGTTGTTGGAGAGTAGTTTAGATAGGATGGAGGAAAATATTCTTGTTACTACTACTATGTTGGAGAAGATATTTCCATGTGGTTTCTTTGATGTGATGAAGCATTTTCCAATTCACCTTGTACAAGAGGCCCGCCTCGGTGGTCCGGTTCAAACAAGATGGATGTATCCATTTGAGAGGTATCCATTTGAAATATTCAATAAGTTATATATATTCACCAAGTATTTTATTAACATATATCTACATATATGCATGCCGAAAAATTGGCAGTTCCAAGCAAACAATTAAGCAAAGGGGAAGGATCGAAGGATCAGTTGTTCAAGGTCATATTGGGAGAGAAACTGGTGATTTTTATTCTTATTACTTTGGTGATGATGTGTCATGTAGGATAAATAGGCCCAATCGCAATGATGAAGGTGATATTGATCCTTTATTTCCATCGATATCAATTTTTAATCAAAATGGTCAAGGATCTAAAAAGTGTGGAAAGCGAGGCTTCACGAATATGAAAATGCAATCAGCTATGACACCTATTTTGCTTAATTGTCTAAAGATTCAGCCATATGTCAAGTAAGTGTTAAAAATATGTTATAAAATTACATACTAATAAGTGTTCATTAACTAACGAAATACTCAAATGTAAAATGATCAGCTTGTTCGTAAACACATGGGGTAATAATGCCATCTATACAAAAATTTTCAAATGGTTGAGGAACTATCTAAGTGTGCAATCACTAAGTATTTCATAATATATTCATGTTATACTAAATTATATTACTTGAAATAATAATCACGTAGGTTTATGATGAATACTCAAGTGTCCAACATTTGCAATTAGTGAAAGAAGTAGCACTTGGACCTGAATCTCAAGTACTTACAATGAATAAGTATTGTGTCAATGGTTTTAAGTTTCAAACTGAAGATGTTTCTAGGAACAAGAAAACAAATAATAGCGATGTCTACATACAAGGTGATGTTGATGGTACTGGCCAAACTATTGAATATTATGGTGTCATTTATGAAATTATTGAAGTGAGGTATTCAGGTTGGCATAAGAAGGAGATTGTATTGTTTCGGTGTGAGTGGTTTGACCCATCACATAGAGGCACAAAGGTGGACCATCACTATAATATAATTGAAGTTAAGCACACCAGGAAATACAGAAGTTATGATCCTTTTATCACTGCACAAAATGCTAAACAAGTGTATTACACTCCATATCCATTGCGTAGAGACAAAGCTGATTGGTGGGTTGTTATAAAAAGTAAGCCTGTGGGAAGAAATCGAATTGACAATGTCTTAGATGTGGCGTATCAAAATGATGTTGCAATTGTTCAACAACAAGTTGATGTTGAATTGGAAATCATACTACAACATCTTCAAAACATATTAGAAGAAGTATCTGATGATGAGATACTGAATGTTGAGGACGAAATATCTGAGAATGAGGAAAATGAATCATTTGATGATGAAGAATGGGACAATAATGAAAAATGAAACAACTGAGGAGGAAGAATGCAAGAATGATGGAATTGAAACAAGTGAGGAGGAATAGTGTAGAATGAAAGCTAACTAGTAGATATATGTAAGTTAGTGTATTTTGCTAATTTTATTTAAATTATTATTTTTATATATATTATACATGTAAATTTGCATAGAGATGTCATCAGGTTGTGACGGTGATAGATATCGTGAGCATATTGGAGTTAGCAAGACTAAATAGGCTAAACAGAAGAAGTCTAGGAGACCCATAGATCCTGAGGATATTGTAGGATCTATTTCTTCTGCACCAGAGCGCATCAGCCATGATACTCATTTATTTGCTGTTTCGTTTGGTGCGGCGGATCCTCGGCAATATTATCCTAATTATCATCGACCAGTCAGTGCTTCCTCTACTTCACAGGCATTGCCTGCACGACGCTACGATGGCCTACCTTTACAGGTTATTCGTCGAGCACGACCCTTATCGGCAGGTACTCCATCTCCCACATATACATCTCCTTGGTTATCTGCCATGAGGATTGGAGATTCTAGTAGCGAGCAGTCAGATGCTATGACCAGTACGCCTCCATTAACTTAGTGTTTTGTGCATCTTGATGTATCACCCTCATCTACAACTAGACCTAGTGCTACACCAGAGGATGAGATGCCTGCTCTAGCTCCTGGCCAGAAGGAAAGACTTGGTAGAGTCATGATTGAGCTGGATGGATCATCATAAGTTTGTTTTGTTATCTATTTGTTAGTTTATTTTATTTATTTCTTATACTTTGATATATTATTCATGAACTAACATGTTTATTATGTGTTTTGTAGGTGGCATCCTGCAAATGATGCTGCCCGGGTTTTAAAAGACTGTGCTAGAAGACTTTATACACAGACTTATCACTCTTGGAGCGAGATCCAAACAGAATACGCTAGGCGATGTTTAATGAATTTAAGGTATATATTTTTTTAGTTAAGTTTAGTATACTTTACTTTTTTTTACTATCGATCTAATTAATGTTATTCAAATTTTTTTCAGACTATGTGTACTTGGGAGTAGAGGTACAATTAGGTCATTACGACTACATTTGAGAGGAGGGCATCCTCCAGACTGTCTAGCTGGCTAAAGAAAGTTTGGGATAGTCCTGAACGTCCGGATTGGATGTTGCCTCATGTTTTTGATGAATTGGGTCTGTATTTGGACACAGAAAAGTTTAAGGCAATATCAGAACAAGCCAAAAAGGCTAGAGGCAGTCTTAAGGGTGGCTCGTTGCACACCGGAGGTGCAAAGACCGTTGGAACAATTACAAGAGAGATGGTAAGTTCTAATTCAAACTTTTAAATAAATAATTAGTTGATTCATATATATCATTATAAATTTCAATTTTTATTTATAGGAAAAATAATTGGGATGCATTCCCATTGAACCAGAGGTTTTCAAGAAGACTCATGTCAGGAAGAAAGAAAATGAGTCGGATCCGGAAGTGTGGGTGGAGGAAAGGGCCGAACGAATTTGTAAGTTATTTAATAAGAATAATATATATTAATAGTGAATATATTTATGATATGTATATATATTGATGTTAATATTTATATTTAATATGAAAAATGAGTTTCATCACTATGTCGCTGAGAATCTAGATAGTTCGGTCCAAATGACACCTGGACTGTCCACCCAGATTTGGAAAGAAAAAGTGGTATGGGGGACATACAAGGGTAGATGCTATGGTCTAGGCTCTCAAAATGATGTAAGACGACTCCAGTCAGGCTTAGAAGGTATTGGATCGTTACGTCAAGCCGAGACACTTAATGGTGTTCAGATTGTTGCTTTGTCAGCTTAAATAGCACAACTTACAGCGGCACTGGCAGAGTCGGAGCATAGAAGAGTAGCTGAATAATGAAGCATGAGCGAGACTGTTCAGCAAATCAAAGAACAAGTGATGAACCTCTCTTGTTGACCTACTACTTCGGCTCCCGAGGGCACCGACGACGACAGTGATGATGAGGATGATTATGTAGATCCCACTCCCTAGTTTAGATCTCTGGACATTTATGAAATTTTGAAACGAAATTTGAAAGACTTTATAAGTCTTTAAATTGTGATTTAGATACTTTGGAATGTTACTTTAAGTTTGTTGTTTTATGTTTTGTGTAGATTGTTTATAATTGTGTGTGATTGATTGGGCTGAATAGTGTAGAATTGAATTGAATTGAATTTGCAGGTGGGCAGTAGAAACTGCAAAAAAATTGCAGAAAAAGCGACGAACAGCGTGGTTTTGTTTGTCGCTTCTCTGGATTTTCCAAACAAATAATTTCCACAAAAGCGATGGACAACGTCCGTTTGTCCGTCGCTTTTCTGGGATTTTCAAAAATAAAATTTCCACAAAAGCGACGGACGGCGTCGCCTTTTGGAAATAAAAAAATGAAAATTAAAATAGAGTGACGGAGTCCGTCACTTTTTTTAAAAAAAAGAGTCAAAAAGCGTCGAGCTAAAAAGCGACGGAAGTGACTGCATCGCTTTTCTATCGATTTTGACCAAAAAAGTGACGCAGTCCGTCTCTTTTGGCCGCCGTAGTTTTTTGGCAGTTTTTTAGTAGTGGGAAACTTAATTCAAGAGTCTCTGTGGCAACAACTAATTGAGAAATCTGATTTCTATTCCTTTGGATTTGTAATATTTGTAGTCTTTTGTGACAGGCCCGTTATCGATCCCTTATTTCTTCCATAGGAATTGATCAATTTGATTGAATGTGAGGTGAAATTTTAAGGACCAAAGAATCAGAAACAATCATTGATCCTAGGATCGTACATGAGATAACACTAGAGTCTTGGATGAAGTTTGTAGAGACTGTTGAGAAATGCAAGGCTGAATATGGTGCAGATCGACCGACTATGGGAAAATTTTTGTGGAACTTGGAATATATATGCATCAAAACTTAAACGGAAAGAAAAAAAACAACTCAAGAGATTAGTTGGGTAACAATAGTGTCTTGAGTACATAATACAACATGGAGATTATGACAGATCTTGATGGTGTTTTAATGAGCAAAGTACTTTGCCTAATGGTGAAATCTGAAAACAAAGACTCATGTGACATATGTTAAGACAAAATGCAGGTCCATCTAATAAACTCTGCCCGTGGATTGTATATGTTTATTCTCTCTTTTTTAGATTTTGTGTTATAACAGATACTTGCATTGATACTATTGATACTAGACATCAGTTTTACTATACATTTTTTTATTTCATGAAGGTCTTTTTACCTAATTCTTCACAAGCCACATTGTTGCACGATAGAGCAATTCAAATGTTTGTGATTGAGAAAAGTGATTACCGTTTTAATTGAAGTGTTGTCTCTATTCATCATCAAAAATTCACAATTTGAAGTCATTATGGTATTGCATTTTTCAATTTTTGTCAATTTATGATGTTCCTCAACTATACTTGCACAAAATACTCCAAGATCAAGTGGATTTTTTTCCCAATTTATTAATTTCTTTGGTATTTAAAATTCTAAAGGGTGCCTTCTATAACTCAACACTGGAGAGATGCATTTGGAGGATTATCCTTTTCATCAAGTGAACTTATCGTTTGTTGAATAGTTACAGAATTTCCATGAATATGATCAAACCATATTCCATGGTATTTACATGAGGTTCCTCTTTAGGAAAGCACATGAGAGGAATTTTTTGATCCATGTTTTATGTTTTATTTTTATTTCTTTTGCGTTGTTTTGAGAACTCTATCGTTCAATTCTGATTTTTTTCCTTTTTCTCTTGATTCCACATTATCCAAGATGCTTTAAATAATGTTATCTCTCTTCATAACCTTTAGGGATAGCTAATTTGTTATCAAATGCATAGTGATCTTAGGCGTATTTATATGCCTAAGTTGTCAATATTTGCCCATGAATTGATTAAAGTAACGAATGATCTTGAGTCTATTAGCTTGATTTTGTTATACTTGCGATATTACGCACAAAAATATGAGATTAGAGGTTTCAGGAACTCTCAAGGAGATTGGAGTCAAATGGAAAGAAAAGATGCAAACATATGATGAAAAGAAGCTATGCCTGAAGGCCCTAGGGCCAAGCGCACTGCTAGGCGTGAGGCGCCAAGGGTCAACATTCAAAGAGGCCTTTCAGGCGCTCTGAGAGGTGCGACGTGCCAAGGCCCAACAGTTTGGGGCCTTTCGCAGGCGCTCTAAGCGATGCGATGCGCTGGGATGGAAACCGCAGAGGTGAAGTTTGGGCGCGATGCTAGGCATGACACGCCAGTGGGATCCCGACTTTTCCAGCTTTAAAGTGTTAAAAAAGGATTCCTAATTGTAATAGACTTTGGCTCTTTCTTACCATTATAAATAGACCCTTAGGGCTCCATAATTAGGGTTCGACTTTTATTGGGTGTGCAACAACAAGTGTTCACGCTTGTAATAGGTTTTGATATTTTAACTCTTCTATTTTCTGAAAATCGCATGAACAATTGTGTTTTGTGGTTTTCTAATAGCATGAGTGGCTAAACCCCCTTGTTCTGGGGCTGTAGCTACGAATGGATTGTTGATTATTAAAGGCTTGTTGAATTAATTCTTGGTTGTCATTATAAGTTACTTCTATATTCTTGTTTTAGTATTTTATGTTTGCGCACCATAAGATAAATATATTGTCTAAACTTGAATCGGGAGAGGAGAGGTTAGATAGACCAGAGAATAAAGAGAGCTTGATCGACCCATTAAGTTGAGGTGATTTGTGTTCAGGAGTGACCCCAGGATGAACAACTCGCTTGGTTACGAAACAGGATGAAATATAAATGCTCGCCAGTTAGGCTATTTATCCCCGCTCAACGATGTAGTTAGATAGCTAATTGGAGTAGGCGACTACAGGTGTGAACCCGACTCATACAATTAACCCTGTAAACCAGTAACTTGACGACTAAAAATTAGTTCTAAGCCAATAATATGATACATGAGATTCATTGCATTTTGCAACCCTGGAATTGTCCTTTACTTGCTTGAAACATCATCTTAAAGTCATTCCCATTTAGTTACATTTACTTAGTTCATAATTCATAGTAGTTAATAATCAATCATCAACTCTTGAAAAGGTTACTTTTACTTTTATTTGTAGAATTAAGTGTTAAATATAAATTGATCATAAGTCCCTTGGGAACGATAACTCATTTCTTAAAGAATCTATATTACTTGCGCGACCACGTACACTTGCGTGTATACTGGTCCCTAACCCCAGCCGAAGATCAGCCTTAGAAAGAAAGTTCTCGGCTCTTAAAGGCACACCAAATTCAAGTTTAAAAGCTAATGTGTTTTCATCCCTTTCTTCGGAAACCTATGAAAGAGGACATTCTTAACCCTAACCCCTATAGGAATCCCCCTCTAGAGGGACCGTCAATGTATGCTTATGCAAAAGGATCGTTCTAACCCCGATCCTTATAACTAATTGTCAGGGGTTCCCTACCATTGATCCACTCCACCCCAACAAACCGTGCTATATTAGAGCTGACTGGAACTTGGGAATCTTTCCACAACTAGCACCAGAGAAAACTGATTCTGCATGAAAAGTGTGCCTCGTCAAGTACGTGGTTGCGCAAGTAATATAGATTCTTTAAGAAATGAGTTATAGTTCCCAAGGCACTTATGATCAAGTTATATTTAGCACTTAATTCTACAAATACAAGTAAAAGTAACCTTTTCAAGAGTTGATGATTGATTGTTAACTACTACGAATTATGAACTAAGTAAACATAAATAAATAAGAATGGCTTTAAGATGATGTTTCAAGCAAGTAGAGGACAATTCCAAGGCTGAAAAATGCAATGAATGTCATGTATCATATTATTGGCTTAGAACTAATTTTTAGTCGTCAAGTTACTAGTTTACAGGGTTAATTGTATGAGTCGGGTTCACACCTCTAGTTGCCTACTCCAGTTAGCTATCAAACTATATCGTTGAGCGGGGATAAATATACTAACTGGCGAGCATTTATATTTCATCCTGTTTCATAACCAAGCAAGTTGTTCGTCCGGGGGTCACTCCTGAACACAAATCACCTCAACTTAATGGGTCGATCAAGCACTCTTTATTCTCTGGTCTATCTAACCTCTTCTCTCCCGATTCAAGTTTAGACAATATATTTATCTTACGGTGCGCAGGCATAAAATACTAAAACAAAAATATAGAAGTAACTTATGATGACAACCAACAATTAATTCAACAAGCCTTTAATAATCAATAATCCATTCGTAGCTACAGCCCCAGAACAAGGGGGTTTAGCCACTCATGCTATTAGAAAACCACAAAATACAATTATTCATGCGATATTCAAAAAATAGAAGAGTTAAAATATCAAAACCTATTACAAGCGTGAATACTTGCTCTTGCACACCCAATAAAAGTGGAACCCTAATTATGTAGCCCCAAGGGTCTATTTATAATGGTAGGAAAATTAGAGGCAAGTCTATTACAATTAGGAATCCTTTTTTAACAATTTTAAGCTGGAAAAGTCGGGATCCCACTGGCGTGTCGTGCCTAGTATCGCGCCCAAACTTCACCTTTGGGGTTTCCATCCTGGCGCTTCACGCCTCTTAAAGCGCCTGAGAAAGGCCCCAGAATGTTGGTCCTTGGCGCGTTGCGCCTCTCAGAGCGCCTGAGAGGCCTCTCTGAATGTTGGCCCTTGGCGCCTCGCGCCTAGCAGTGCACCTAGCCCTGGGGCCTTCAGCGTTAGCTTCTTTTCAACATTTCCTTGCATCTTTTCTTTCCATTTGACTCCAATTTCCTTGAGAGTTCCTGAAACCTCTAATCACATATTTTAGTGCATAATATCGCAAGTATAGCGAAATCAAGCTAATAGACTCAAGATCATTCGTTACTTCAATCAATTCATGGGCACATATTGACAACTTAGGCATATAAATACGCCTAAGATCACCACCCCACACTCAGACTTTTGTTTGTCCTCAAACAAATTTTAGACTATCAACTTTTTTTCACAACCCTTGGACTTATCAACCCATCTTAAAATCAACCAAACATTTTTAATCATGATCTTGTAGATCACAATGGATGCAACATTTCACAACATTTACACCAAGTTACAACACATGCTCAAAGAATGACTCTTTTACTATTATTCCGGGCTAATGCAAACTCATACAAACACATCAATTAGATAATCTTAGACATTCTATGAATTCCCTCACTTGTTCTTGTTTAGTAAAGCCTTTCACTCAAGAAATTTGCAATATCAACAAGGACTATTTTTCAAACAACCAACTCACCCTCACAAAAAAAGTTCTTACTTTTCTCAACATACTATAAGCTTGCCAATAGTGTATTATTACTTTCGCATTATATTTCGCAAGGAATCAAGAGGACTTTCATTTGGTTGTAATGTCGACTTATGGTAAGGGAGGGAATATTTAGGAATCATTTAAGTGACTACACCTCCCTAATGCACATGTCATTAGTTTGCCAACAATCTCGTTTATAGCTTTTCTTTCCTCCTAGTACACACTTCATGACTACTTACCCCATTTTGTTGCTCCATCTTTGCCCTTCATTTATTTATATATATTTTTATTATATTTTTTTTCATACCTTTACACTAGCCACCCTCACTCTAGATTTTAAGGTCCGAGTAAAGTACAGATTATCCTTGGTAGGATCAGGGCCAATGTTTAGAGAATATTTCTGAAATAGCCACCCTCAATTGAGTTGAGGTGCACATTGTCACTAAGGACCAGGGCCAAAACAGAGTTCTTACTTACCCTTTTCTTTTCCACACAATTTAGTATTTCACCCTTTCTTTAATCAACCAACAATTTTCAATCCTTCTTCTTAACATAGTGCATTAAGGATTTTATTAGGATCAAAAGAACTTAGTATCGAACAAACTGGTTTCAGCTTATCATGTGGCTTATCAACAAACAAGGCTAAAGGCTCAATGGGGTTTCACTAGGGATAATTTCAATGGTCGTCATACAAGTAGAGTCAAGAATTGGTTAATTCAAAGACGCCTCCATCACATTCCCTAAGTCATTCAAGCTACTAATTCAACACACACAAGACAAGTTCTAGATATCAAGTTAAGCAAGAACCAATTAACACTCACCACACATGGCATCATGACACATATAAGGATATATCAACTAACATGCTCCTACAACTTGCATTACGGTATCATTACACAATTAAGCCTATTTATTTTTTTATTCTGAGTCAAAACTAAGAACATATGCTTGTTACAAGGTTAACACTCTATTGCACTTTTCCACTTGTGACTACCCATGATGTTTGGCTAACTTTTTTGGACATAGTTTCAAAACACCAAGGTTGGTTTCTCAATCCTACTCTTCTATGTGACTAATTTTTAAGACGGTCGTCATCCATCCATCATTGGAAATTGTCACTTCTATGGCGACTCTAAGACTCAATAAAGCAATAAAATAGTCGAAGTCGGTTCAAAGGGACAATCCTCTGTAAAATTATCGAAAACAAACGTTGAGGAACCCAAAAATAAAAAAAATAAAAAAAATATAACTAAAAACTAACATTAGACTCGATAAAGCAGTAAACAACTATATACAACAGAGACATATTACCCCACCCCACATTTTAAAAATAAGCATTGTCCTCAGTGCACAATTAAAGCAAAGTATAGAGTTAGGAATACTCCCTCGGGCCTGTAGGACTTGTCGTCACCGCGATCAAACACCATCAAGGCATTCGCCTCCTCATCCATAACATCATCCTCATCATCATCCATAGCCTCATCAGCAGTAGCCTCATCATCATCCATAGGCTCTAAGAATACGGGACCGACGTCCTCGCTGAATCTTTCTGGGTTGAGGCGTGATGGAGGGGCGACGCGCCAGAGTAATGCCCTAAAGTCCTCGCTGAATCTTTATGCCAGGCGCCGCGCGCCTGCCAGTACACCTGGCTTCAGTTTTTTTTTTTTTTAACTTTTACAAGCTAAGTTACAAATAATGAAAACTCCTATCTAGCTAAAACTAATAGTTAAAAGTAATTCCTACATTCTAAGAATTGAAACTACGTTAAAACAAAAATTCAAAATTCAAAAAAGACTACCTAGCTATTACATTTTGTTCATGGGTTGCCTCCCATGTAGCGCTTGTTTTAATGTCGCGGCACGACGCAGCTTGTATCATTCATCATTTAGCTCAAGAGCCTCCCGATCACGATTCGAATCCACACCAAAGTAGTGTTTCACCCTTTGCCCATTTATCAAGAACATAGGGCCAATCTCATCTTTAAGTTCAACAGCCCCATGTTGTGTCATTCGTACCACTTTGAAAGGACCAGTCCATTTAGATTTAAGTTTTTTGGGGAATAACCTCAATCTAGAGTTAAAAAGTAGTACCTTTTCTCTCGGAGTGAAAGTTCGAGCAACTATGTGCTTGTCATGCCACCTCTTCGTCTTTTCCTTGTAAAGCTTAGCATTCTCATACGCGTGGAGCCTAAACTCCTCAAGTTCATGCAACTGATTCACTCTCTTTTTACCGACTAGCTCGGGGTCCAAATTCAACCTCTTGATTGCCCAATAAGCTTGATGTTCTAATTCTTCCGGAAGATGACATCTTTACCAAATACTATGTGATAGGGAGAAGTCCCTATTGGTGTCTTATACGCAGTCCTATATGCCCACAGTGCATTATCTAATTTTTCAGACCAATCTTTCCTCCGTGCATTCATCATTTTCTGCAAAATTTGCTTCACCTCCCTATTCAAAACCTCCACTTGGCCACTCGTTTGAGGATGGTAAGCTATAGAAACCTTGTGACAAATACCATACTTAGCAAGAAGGTTTTTAACAAGATGGTTATTGAAATGCTTACCCCCATCACTTATGATTGCCCAAAGCGAGTGAATATGTGCTTCTTGATGAACTTTATCACCACCCTTGAATCATTCGAAGGAAGAGTGACAACCTCAACCCATTTACTCACATAATCCACATCCACAAGAATGTATTGGTTTCCACTAGATGGCGGCAAGGGACCTATGAAGTCAATACCCCACACATCAAAGATTTCCACCTCCAAAATGTTACTTAGTGACATCTCATGTCTTTTTGAAATAGTACCCAACCTTTGGATTTATCACAACCCTTCACAAAAGCAATAGAATCTTTAAATAACGAGGGACAAAAGAAACCAGATTGTAGTACCTTATGAGTAGTGCGCTCCCTTCCGTGCTGACCTCCATATGGGCTAGCATGACAACTATCGACACTTTTTGAACCTCATAATCCGGAATGCATCTTCTCACTAGCCAGTACACACCTTGTTTGAACAAGAATGGTTCATCCAAGATATAGAACTTAGCATCATGATTGACCTTTTTCTTTTGTTGGGTGGTTGCACCCGGAGGATATTCTCCACTTACTATCAAATTCACAATGTCTACATACCATGACACTTGAGAGATATCTAATTCCATCCATTGTTCATCCAGAAACTCTTCCCAGATTTGCTCACCTTTATTCACATGGGAAAAATCCTCCAACCTAGACAAGTGATCCGCTATTTGATTTTCAGTACCTTTCCTATCTTTCGTCTCAAGGTCAAATTCTTGGAGAAGCAGTATCCATCGAATCAGCCTTGGTTTCACATCCTTCTTGTTGAATAAGTACCTAATAGCTGCATGGTAAGTAAAAACAATCACTTTAGTAACTACCAAATACTATCTGAACTTGTCGAAGACGAACACTAGAGCCAACATCTCCTTCTCGTTCACTGCGTGATTAGCTTGTGTAGAGTCAAGGGTCTTGCTGGCATAATAGATCGAGTGGAACACTTTATTCTTCCCTTGTCCCAACACTGCACCCACTGCTATGTCTCTTGCATCACACATGAGTTCAAATGGTAATTTCCAATCAGGAGTAATTAAGATGGGAGCTTCAATTAAGTTCCTCTTCAACATCTCAAAAGCTTTCAAGCACATCTCATCAAAGTCAAACTTCACCTTCTTCTCCAAGAGACTGCACATAGGTCTTGCAATCTTGGAAAAATCTTTGATGAATCGCCTGTAAAATCCTGTATGACCAAGAAAACTACGCACCCCTTTTACAGAAATGAGAGGGGGAAATTTTTCAATAACTTCTACCTTGGCCTTATCAACCTCTAAACTAGACTTAGACACCTTGTGTCCTAGCCCTATCCCCTCTCTAACAAAAAAATGACACTTTTCCTAGTTTAGAACTAAGTTAGTGTCCTCACATCTAGCAAGTACTTTATCAAGATTCCGGAGACATACCTCCAAAGACTTCCCAAAGACGGAGAAATCATCCATGAACACCTCTACAAAGTCATCCACCATATCATGAAAAATGGCCTTCATACACCTTTGAAAAGTCGCCAGTGCATTGCAAAGTCCGAATGGAATGCGTTTGAAAGCATATGTACCATAAGGACAAGCGAACGTGGTCTTTTCCTGATCCTCGGGGGCAATTAAGATCTGGTTGTATCCGGAATACCCATCTAAGAAGCAATAGTACTCTTACATTGCTAGTCGGTCAAGCATCTGATCAATGAAGGGAACATGGTAATGATCTTTCTGGGTATCATCATTTAGTTTTCGGTAATCCATACAAATTCTCCACCCGGTCACTGTTCTAGTAGGAATCAACTCATTCTTTTCATTCCTTACCACAGTCATACCTCCCTTATTAGGAACACATTGCACCGGACTTACCCATTTACTATCAGAGATCGGGTAAACAATTCCAGCATCTAGCCACTTTATTACTTCCTTTCTCACCACTTTTTTCATCAAAGGATTTAGTCGACGTTGATGTTGTGCCCTTGGTTTGTGATCCTCTTCCATGTAGATTTTATGCATACACAACACCGGGCTAATCCCATGAATATCAGCCATCTACCATCTAATCGCCTTCTTTCTCCGCTTTAGGATCCTCAATACCGCATCAACTTGTAATTCAAACAACTCTGCAGAAAGTATAACAGGGAAAGTTTCATTAGTACCCAAATATGCATACCTTATGTGAGCAAGCAGAGTTTTTAACTTTAGCTTGGGAGCTTCTACAATTGAAGGCTTTGGTGGAGGTCCTAACTCATTATCTAATGACTCGACTCTCCGCTTGTGAGTCTACACAAGTGCCAGATTCGGGCCTCAGTGTCCCCATCCATCTCATGACCCACTAACACTCTTTCTAAGGGATCTTTAGGCACAACTACTTGTGATTCTACTACAGTAATAGCAGACAACTCTTCATAAATAGAGGGAAATTTTAAAGCACGGTAACATCGAATACCTCAACCTTGTCATGAGTCCTCGTAGTTAGTTGACTAACTACTACATCAATCAATGCCCTACCCGTGGCCAAGAAAGGTCGTCCCAAAATGAATGGAACTTCAGCATCATGTTCAAAATCTAAGAATACAAAGTCTATAGGAAAAATCAATGAACCTACTTGAACTAACACATCTTCTACTACCCCCTCAGGCCTAACAATGGATCTATCAGCGAGTTGGAGAATAATAGTGGTTCTTTTTGGACTACCCAACCCAAGATTTAGATACAAAGATAAGGGTATCAAATTTATACCTGCCTCCAAATCATACAATCCCCGGGCATGAACGGTTTGCCCGATTGTAATCTGCACAGTAAAACTACCCGGATCTTTTAACTTTGTGGGCAGTCTATTTTGGATACTTGAGCTGCACTCCTCAGTAAGTGCTACAGTTTCATATTCCATGAGCCTCCTCTTGCTAGCCACAATGTCCTTCACATATTAAGCATACTTCGGGATACCCTGCAAAATGTCAACCAAAGGTAGATTAATGTGAACCTATTTAAAGAGAGAGAGAAACTTACCAAAGCATTCATCTTCATTCTTCTTTTTCAGCCCTTGTGGAAATGGAGGTGGTAATTTCTTTTGAGGAACGGGTACCTCAACATTGGAGTTTTTTACTACCTCTTCCACCTTCTTTTGGTTGTTACTTACCTCAATATCTCTCTTTTTTGGAGCTAGTTCCTCTAATTGTAACCCACTTCTAGTACTTACTGCATGCAATTACTTTGGGTTGGGCTCAGTATCACCGGGCAGCCCACCTTGGGGATGCAAGTTCAAAGAATTAGCCACTTGCGCAACTTGTTTCTCTAAACTCATTTGGGACATTTGGATGTTTCTGATGTTTTCATCCTGCTTATCTACTCTAGCATTCAATTTGGTCCCTATTTCAAGCATGAGCTTTTGAAGTAGCTCTTCATTGGTCATCCCCCCTTTTGGTGAACTAGGATTTACGCCTTGGTTAGGATTTTGGTATTGTTGCCCAGCCCCTTGAGCATGGTATTGGTTAGCCCCTTGCGCCTGATTTTGGTTTTGGTTCCCACCCCATGAGAAGTTAGGATGGTTCCTCCAACTAGGGTTGTAGGTATTGCCATAATTTTGTTGAACTCCACCTCTTTGCGCATTTCCCACATAATTTACGAAATCCGGGTTTGCCTCACATTGCTCAGTTTCATGAGTTCCACTACCACATACCTCACACCAATTGACTGCCTATTGTACAACGTTTACAGGTGTCTGATTTAGAGCCATCTGTTTAAAATGTAAGGTTATGTTATGTTGCATTGCATCTAACTTAGCATTTATGATAGTAGCTTGGTCTATATCTAAAATCCATGCACCTTTTTGGGTTGTGGTTCTAGACATTTCCCCCTCATACCCTTGGTTCCCTTCAGAAAGTTTATAGATTAAATCAAAGAACTCTTGACTTGTTCTAGATAAGGCTTGTCCACCTGCTGCACTATTAAGAAGTGCAAGAGCATTATAATATAAACCCTCAAATAAAGTGTGAGCAAGTACCTCATTAGTTTGCATGTTGTATGGTCAAGCATTCAACATTTGTTTGAAACGCGCTCATGCTTGGTACATGTTCTCCCCTTGCTTTTGAATGAAGTTTATTATCTCACCCCTCAGCTTAGCAGTTTTCTTGGATGGGAAGAATCGACTCAGGAACTTGTTTGCTAGAAAATCCCAAGTAGTGATGGAGTTTGGTGGTTCAAAATCTAACCAATGCCTTGCGGCTCCTAATAATGAGTATGAGAACAACGTCAGCCTCACATAGTCCAATGAGACTCCAATTGGGATGTATGTATCAGTAATATCTATGAAGTTCCTAAGATGGATTTGAGGATCCTCATGGGGAGACCAATGAATTGCCCATTAGAATGGAGGATCTGTACCATGCTCTGCTTTAGTTCAAATCTATCCCCCGGTGGAGGTTTCCTTATACTAGATGCCAAATTGGTTGTGAGTGGGATTGCCACATCACGGACTGGTCTTGCGGGTATGATAGGGGGTATGCCTTGGTTATTCACGTTCCCTCCGTTATTCGGGTTTCCTTGATTGTTCACATATTTCGGGTTATTCCTGTTGTCTTGATTATTATCATCAACGTTTCCCAGCGTACCTAACCCCAATTCTCCAGGTCGTCCTTTATTCGCCATTTTCCTGCGTTAGCGTAAAACTCTTTCAGGTTCGTTGTAAGGTTCGACAAGATCTCCTTTCCGAGCCAGACCTTAAAATGAAGTGCCTGCAATAAACAAGCTATGATCAAGTAAATAATATCTAAATAATCTAATTGTAGACTTAAGAAGATTGAATATAAATCAATTTCTAAGTCCCCGGTAGCGGTGCCAAAAACTTGTTGCTCCCCAGTATACATGCAAGTGTACATGGTCGCACAAGTAATATAGATTCTTTAAGAAACGAGTTATCGTTCCCAAGGGACTTATGATCAATTTATATTTAACACTTAATTCTACAAATAAAAGTAAAAGTAACATTTTCAAGAGTTGATGATTGATTGTTAACTACTACGAATTATGAACTAAGTAAACGTAACTAAATGGGAACGACTTTAAGATGATGTTTCAAGCAAGTAAAGGACAATTCCAGGGCTGCAGCATGCAATGAATCTCATGTATCATATTATTGGCTTAGAACTAATTTTTAGTCATCAAGTTACTGGTTTACAAGGTTAATTGTATGAGTCGGGCTCACACCTCTAGTCGCCTACTCCAGTTAGCTATCTAACTACATCGTTGAGCGGGGATAAATAGACTAACTGGCGAGCATTTATATTTCATCATGTTTCATAACCAAGCGAGTTGTTTGTCCGGGGGTCACTTATGAACACAAATCACCTCAACTTAATGGGTCGATCAAGCTCTCCATATTCTCTGGTCTATCTAACCTCTCCTCTCCCGATTTAAGTTTAGACAATATATTTATCTTATGGTGTGCAAGCATAAAGTACTAAAACAAGAATATAGAAGTAACTTATAATGACAACCAAGAATTAATTCAACAAGCCTTTAATAACCAACAATCCATTCTTAGCTACAGCCCCAGAACAAGGGCGTTTAGCCACTCATGCTATTAGAAAACCACAAAATACAATTGTTCATGCGATTTTCAGAAAATAGAAGAGTTAAAATATCAAAACCTATTACAAGTGTGAATACTTGCTCTTGCACACCCAATAAAAGTCGAACCCTAATTATGGAGCCCTAAGGGTCTATTTATAATGGTAGGAAAATTAGAGCCAAAGTCTATTACAATTAGGAATCCTTTTTTAAAACTTTTAAGCTGGAAAAGTTGAGATCCCACCGGCGTGTCGCGCCTAGCATAACGCTCAAACTTCACCTCTGCGGTTTCCATCCTGGCGCGTCGCGCCTCTCAGAGCTCCTGAGAAAGGACCCAGAATGTTGGGCCTTGGAGCGTCGCGCCTGAGAGGCCTGTCTAAATGTTGGCCCTTGGCGCCTCGCGTCTAGCAATGCGCCTGGCCCTGGGGCCTTCAGCCTTAGCTTCTTTTCAGCATATCCTTGCATCTTTTCTTTCCATTTGACTCCAATCTCCTTGAGAGTTCCTGAAACCTCTAATCACATATTTTAGTGCATAATATCGCAAGTATAATGAAATCAATCTAATAGGCTCAAGATCATTCGTTACTTCAAACAATTCATGGGCAAATATTGACAACTTAGGCATAAAAATATGCCTAAGTTCACTTAGCATTTTTCTGAAACACAGTTTCAGTCTCGATTTTGGTATGGTATTCTTGGGCAGTAGAATATTTTGTGAGGTCAAA
This sequence comes from Solanum microdontum, assembly GCA_036250385.1. Lineage (NCBI taxonomy): Eukaryota > Viridiplantae > Streptophyta > Magnoliopsida > Solanales > Solanaceae > Solanum > Solanum microdontum. Next base: position 2,042 of record JAJONQ010001968.1, on the reverse strand, counting down.
TTTGTGCTTCATGCCAAGTAAATCTTTCTAACTGATCACATTTGTTGCACTTCTACTTGTATACTATCTTGCTTTTCTCGCAAGTGTAACCACACAGCATTTGAAAGATCCAAAGTTTTAAATTAAGAAATAGACAACTGGTAAAAATTTAGCTCAAATTCTCATTCCACGTCTTTAAGTGTTCTATAATCTGCAGTGAAATGTATAACAACTTTTTGGTGTGCTCTATAAGTTGTGAAATTATGTATTGGAAAACTTATGTTGTACGAATTATCAAAGAACTTATGCTATATCTCCACGTTAGCCATTGGAAAAGCTTAGATTCCAATGGCAATATGAAGAATGAGGATTACTGGAAGAACATTGTGCTCTACATTTATCAATTAAGATTATCATTGATTTTTTTTTGTTGCATCTATTAATTAATGTCCGGCAAATTCAAATTAACCAATAGTGATGATTTTAGGAAACATTCACGTCATGAAGTTCTAGGGAACAAGCAGAGTGTATGACGTGAACTTTTATATCATATATAGTAAAACCTCACAAAATTAATGTAGTTGGGATTGTGAAATATTATTATTTTATAAAGATATTATTTAATCAATAAATTAATAATTATCAATTTATAGAGTGTTTTGAGATTCAACCTTATGATGCTCGGCTAATAAAAGCTTTCAAGATGTATTATTTAAACATGTTTTATTGTGGGATATTAGAAGGCTATGAGGTGAGATATGAGACCGATCCAGAAAATATTAATGTTTTGGATGTTATGAAATTGGCAAACCCTGCTTGGACGACAAATTTTCAACAAAAGATAATAACAAATTATTTTCGACACTACAAAATATATTTGGAGGATGAAATCTCAGAGAATTTGAATGAACCCACCCACTTGTGAAAGTGTCATTTATGAACTTGAGGTCATGATCAATGATCTCGGTTATCGCAATAAAATGGACGTCATTAACCTATTGAATTATCCAAGTTAAAATGATACATATTCAGTGATCCAGAGCTTAGAAGAAATTGTGGATACCATAAAAATAATGTTGACGATGAAATTGTAGATGAAATAATACCTTTAAAATCAGTTATGCGTAAGGAAACACTTATCGTATGTAGAACTCTTCACAATATTATGGTGTAGTTTGAAAAGACAACACCAGAACTTTTGGATGCAATAAGAAAAGTTAAAGATGAACTTCAACTAGATTTAAGGTTTAAAAAAATAAAAAAAATAGAACACAATAGAATCACATTTCACTAAATTGTCTTAGATATATTTGTACTTTTAAAAAATTAATAATTTATAATATTAATGGAACCATATATTTATATAGGGGTCTTTTTAAAATATATTATCTTATCGAAATAAGTGATTTTTTCCATTGGCCCAAGTCGGGACCGGAAGAAAATATTATCTTAGAGAGATTATTGATTTACTGAGTATTAATTTAGTGGGTTTTATTGTATATATATATATATATAAGAGAACTCTAGGCCCGCCTACGTGGAGCCACCATAAAACAAAATTCCCTTTTAATTTATTTATTTCCAAAACTAGCCTTTTCCTTTCCTGAAAAGTTTGACTTTTATGAAAAGTTGTGTCTTTTATGAAAAATTGTGACTTTTATGAAAAGTTGCGACTTTTATGAAGAGTTGCAACTTTTATGAAAAATTGTGACTTTTATGAAAGGTTGTGACCTTTTCGAACGGTTGTAACTTTTCCAAAGAGTTGTGACATTTCTGATAAGGCACAATAAGCATTTGCTCACACTATCCTTTATTGTCTATAAATAGAGAGATTTCATGCCACTATTATTTGTAGGTTTTTCCCGCTATAGTCAAATTCAAATAAATTAATTAAGCTTCTTATGAATTTTGTTTCATTTCTCAAAGTTTTTTTCCTCCTATTTGATGGAGCTTAATCTTTACTATAAGTCATAGTGATTCATGTAACTATGACAATTTCTCTTTGCTATTTTGGTGACATTTTTTTAAAACCTTGTTAGAATTTTCAGCAAGGATGATTGAAA